>CM029019.1:30036848-30268540 GCA_016801055.1 Panax notoginseng
TTTCGCTTGAGTGAAAAGATGGATAAATCTATTGGATATGAACATGACTATGGTTTCTCTTTGGCCAGTAGTGCAAAGTTGAATTGTATGACTGGTATGCTCATAGACCATTGAATTTATAAGTGAATATCTTTAGCTTAAGTGCAAAGTGAATTGTTAACATGGTTATAATTATTGTTTATATAAATTCTGAAATGAATATATATTTTCTTTGAGATATTAATATATTTCCTGTAGTGCAAATATGAACTGTTGATTAAATATATTTGGCCGAAGTGCAAATAATAACTGTTGAGGAATATCTTTGGCCTGTAGTGCAAAGATGAATTGTTGATGAATATCTTTGGCCCGTAGTGCAAAGATGACATGTTGTTGAATATCTTTGGCCAGTAGTGCAAAGATGAAAATGTTGAGATAAACATGACCAACTGGTGATACAAATGAATATCTTCTTTGGCCGTAGTGCAAAGATGGATTTAATAGTATGATTATGAACAGGAAATGTGATTTGGTATAACCATGATCTTTGATGTTTCAGGTAAAGATAGGTGATGAAAATTATCTTCGTCCTGGATGAGAAGAGGAATTTAGAACTACAGTTATGATTATGAGTTATTCATATGATTGTGGACCAGAATTGTTGATTGATGTTTACAAGATAAAAAACATTGTTGATGAATTTTTAACATGGAGAAGATAATAGACTTATAGTCTATTTGACTCTTCTAATGGATTGCTCGTTCCGCTGCAACTATGGTTGAAATTTTATCATTTACCATATGTTCTAAATCTCTGATTTATTATTGATGAAGGCTATTGATAATTTAATTATCTTTAGTCATGATATTCTTTACTGAGCTAGTTGTGCTCACCCTTTTGCTTCACAATTCCTTTCAGGTAATAAGAGTGTAGCTGGGTCGAGAGGGGGTAACAAGGGAATAGAACGGTGGTCATCATTTAGTAGTTATATTTGGTGAATATAATAGGGTGAGACGAGCCCAACGTTGGAAGGGTGTTTTGCCACTATCATACAAGATGTCTAATGGCATACAACCTCGTGTCATCATAAGACAGGATTGCGCTCATCCACTTGCTGAGTATATTTACGAGCGCTACCTATATAATCTTGGTGTTTGTTTGAAGTATAATTCACGATTAAAGACAATGGAGATAATGATAAGTCAAGAGAAGACTCATCATTGGGAAGAATATGATAGTAATCTTCTCGTTTTTTTTTTGGGGTCTATTGGGTCAACCAAGGATAATTTTGTGGCCATATGATATCTATCATAACCTAGACGCGTGGCCTCCCATGTACGAAGGTTTCCTTGAACACTTCCCAAAGATTCTAATTTCTAGAACAGTTTTTGACTATATCTTTATGTAAGGTACCTTTGTGAAGTGCTGATACATGATGGTGTCCAACGTCATAGTTGGTATATATTTGTATCCAAACTCACAGCATATGTGTTGTTGTATTTTGCACGAAAATTGTTGTAATAAAGTTGTAGTTGTTTTCTGTACCATGTATTTGACGACTCAGAATGGGTTGGATGGAATGGACCTATTTTGGGGTTGTCACATATTATCTCTATACTCTGACCGACCAATTAAATACCAAATAAATATAGGTAGGTCATACTAGCGAAAGAATTCCCCCGTCTCTCCCCTCCTAGTTCATGTCTCACATCCTAGCCAGGTATCATATCCCTAAGCTCTGATATCAACTGTGACGCCCCCAAAAATAGGTATACATCACCCATCTTGGGTCGCCAGATACATGGTACAGAATACAAATACAAATTAATTATACAACAATCGTGTAAAATATGACAAAACATATGCTATGAGTTTTAATACAAACATTGTCATCTAGACAATATCCACACTCAATAGAGTACTCATTACATTTATTATTACACTATTTCAAAGAATAGTGAGGACTACTAATGCACCATCTAGGACCATCACTCCGTTTCCCGACTAGTCCCCGCTACATTCTCATTTTCTGAAGAGAACAATGAAAGCAAAAGGATGAGCTCAACTAGCCCAGTAAAAAATATTATGACTAAGATAATACAGAATAAATTATCATTAGCCTTCAACAATGTTAAACTGATAAAATACAATAGACATCAAGTTTAACTGCAGCGGAACAAGCAATCCATTAAAAGAGTCAAGTAGAGAATAAAATCTACTATCTTTTATGATTTAAAAGATTTTTCATCACTTTTATCGCTGGGACTCAGCTTAATAAATAATCCACATCATCGAATCACCCCTGCACTACGGCCAAGGATATTCTTTAGTATCATGACCACGAATTATCCATGCACTACGGGCCAAAGATAATCGTGTTTTCATCAACGATCCTGATCATGCCATAAAATAATTCATCTTTACACTACAGCCAAAGAGAATCCATAGCCATAATCATACCAAAAATTATCCATCAATGCACTACAGGTCAATGAGGACTTTTTTCACATCATTTGTAACATTACGGTCATGATTATACCAAATAATCCTTGGTCATAATCATATCAAGTCCATCTATGCACTACAGGCCACAGATAACTTTCAACATAATATAAACATGAGGATGATTACAATGATATAATAATTCAATAAAACAAGTTCAAGAATTAATTTGTCCAGAAACCAATAACGTCCAAATTGTCAACATGATACTTCTTTGTAGAGTAAAATTCAAGAATGCTCAGAAGAATATTTTCATGAAAAGATACTGGATGAAGCTCAAATATCAAGGATATTCCACTAATTTCATAGAGTATAGAAGTCAAAACTTTAACCAACTGAGTATAATAAAGAATGGAATAACAAAAGAAATCACCATGTATGCGGTACTTCGCATAGACAGGTTATTCCAACAGAATAATAAGTAACGGAACCAGGTCAGGCGAAATTCGCACCGACAGGATGTTCCAACAGAATAATAAAGAATAGAATAACAACAGAAATCACCATGCATGCGATACTTCGCATAGACAGGTTATTCCAATAGAATACTAAATAACGGAACCAGGTCCGGCGTAAAATGTAGAGACAGGATATCTCAACAGAATAATTAAGACGGAACCAGGTCCGGCGTAAAACGCACAGACAGGATATTCCAACAGAATAATAAAAACGGAACCAGGTCCGGCGTAAAACGCACAGACAGGATATTCTAATAGAATAATAAAGAATAGAATAACAGAAGAATTTCACCAAGTATAGGGTAGCCCGCGTATACAGGTTATTCTAACAGAATAATAAAGAATGGAATAACAGAAGTTCTCTTCATGAATAAGAAAGAAAGAATACCCTTTACGAGTACAACAAATAATATCCCTTACCGTAAAAGAAACTTGATATCGGAGTTGTGAAGTAGCAGAATACTCTTCTTCTTTCTCTCTATAATTTCTCTCTCTAGAGTTTCAGTGAATTCGTAAGAAAATAATGAAGGAATGAGCTTCTATTTATAGAAGAATGGACTGCATAGTAATTAATTTATGAACGGTCCAGATTGATTTACTTTAATCGGACGGTCCATAATTAAAGCAAAATCTTTTAAATAAAATATAATATATTCTATTTATAATCTAATAAAACGAATAACTTTATAAAAGATTTTACTATGCAAATACTATGCAGATACTATATAAATACTATGCATAATAAAATATAATATATTCTAATTATTGTCTAATAAAACAGATAACTTTATAAAAGTATTCTGTTTTATATAAAAAGATTTTACTATTAGCTTAATAAAAAGAATAACTTTATAAAAGTATTCTTTTTATATAAAAAGCTTTTCTGTTTTATAACATTAATAATACCAATAAAACAAAACTGAGTGACTTATCACGTAAGCCTCAATAATCAATACCGTATGCTACTGTGCAACCACACGTATTACTGTACTTTTACTACCGAGTAGTTCAACAGTATTAACGGTAAAACTTCCGCCGTTATTTTCATAAAATATTTTTGTCATTTTCTCAATCCGACAATAATTCTATTGTGGGGTCCACCAATGATGGTGACGTCGCACGGATATTCCCCGATAAAAAGAATATTCTCCAACCAATCGACTATTATATAACCACTTGCTTACTTTACAAAATTTATAAATATTAACCACAACTATAACATTACATCAAATCAACACCATAAAAAAAATTATTTCGAGAAAATTAAATCTTTATTCATAAAATCTAGGGTCTCACATTAGAATTGAATCTATGAGGTTAATGTATGTAGCTAATTAATGTGATAATCCTAATGGTATGTGTAGGATATTGGAGTACCTGAGTTGTAATTGTATAGCTTACGCAAGAGGCAAGTTCCTTAACCTTTGCTACTTTATTATTCAGCAAGGTTACTTTTCACTATCATGATATACTTTTGCAAGTTCTCTATTTCTAATCTCTTGTTGAGCAATTTATTGTTATGCAAGTTCTATAACTCTCATTTACTGTTGAGCAAGTTAATTAATCTTTATTTCTTTATTACAAACGAGATTACTTTGGTTATTTAAAGTCTGTGATTTTGTTATAAGAAATGTGTTTATTCAGCTACTAATAACTGTTGTTTGACCTTCATTCGCTAATGTCATTGTACTATCTTACATTATTGTACCGATCTCTAATTTGCCTAGCGATTCTTTACCAATTCAACTAATCTTTGGTTGAATGTTCTAAACTCTAAATTACCCTTGAAGTCAACCCAAACCAAACTTCATTTGGTTTGCTTACATACTCACACAATTTTGAAAGTGTGTTGTCGATGATAACATTTGTTCAATTTAGAAATTGTTAATACTCTAGCTCTTATTAATTCATCAATATACCTTGTTCATGAAGATATTATAATCAAACTCTTGAATAGTTAGTGGTCTCTATCTGATTCAACCAGTACTTGGTTGATGAGCATTCTAAAGATCTAGAATTCCTTTAAAGTTAATTCCCAACCAAACTTCCTTTGGTTTGGAACCAAATAATCTAAGCTGAGATGAACAACCCTATATTAGGGGGATTATTTTAGAGCTACGCAATAGCGTTAAAATATTTGCGCAATACATAGTACAAAGGGCTGATCACCTGGAGTACGGGATGATGGTCCATATAGTCGTTTAGACTGTTAAAGGTTACAGTAGAAACACCTATTAACCTAGGACATAGATGATGATTATAGTCTTTTAGACTGTTAAAGGTTAAAGTAGAAATACTTGAAAACCTAGAGAATAGAGTTCGTGGTCTTCTGACCCTTAGTATATTCTTTGATGTTAATATCTATTGTTAACTTAAACGTTCATTATTCCTTTGAACGCATAGTTGTTGAATTAAAGTTTATTATTCCAGTAAGAATACTTTACATTAAAAGCTCAGTTTATTGTCATTCATAAAACGTTATTGTATATTATCATTCTTGTGGGCAATTGTTTGCTCACTCTTGCGCAAAATAATGCAGATGAAGTTAAGAAGTTTGAAGAACTTTCTACCAGCAAGGGCAAATATAAAGTGCTTGATTAGACGACAACGTTTAATTTATCTTTTATTTATGAAGCTTATGTAATAGTTTTGATTATGGCTATGTTTTAATTTATTCGCTGATGATTGTAATAAAGGTTAGGTGACCTGGGATTTATTCTAGGTTATGTAACCCTTTAATGGGAGATTGATTGTTTAAACTTTTGAGTTTAATTATATCCTTTGTTTATGGGTAGTTAGTTATTATTTAATTGGTCAATGAACACCAAATCTGTGGGATTGAGGTGCCCGGATTTGGGGGTGTCATATGGATAAAGCAGATCACCAAGATATTTGATGTCTTGGAATGTTCCGAGGAGCAAAAGGTTCCTTTTGCCACCTTCATGTTACGAGGAGAGGCAGATTAATAGTGAGAATCTGTAAAACGTACTCAGCCTGCCGCACTAAAGATGTCTTGGGAGAAGTTCCAATAACTGTTCAACGACAAGTACTTTCCCGAAAGTATTCGTCACATGAAGGAGGTAGAGTTCATCAAGCTGGAGCAAAATAATATGACCGTGTCGCAGTACGAGGCTAAATTTGCCGAGTTATCCCGGTTTGCATCTCACTTGGCTGATAATGAGGAGAGAATGACGCAAATGTTTCTGCGAGGTTTGAAACCTGAAATACGTCAATACCTCATTTCTCACAAACTATCTTTGTATTCAGATGTTGTAAATAAGGCTCAATTATTGGAACGTGATAATGAGTCAACCCAACCAAGAGATAGCAGCCTGCAAAGTGATACTACCAGTGGAAGCAGTCATCGAAGCGGTGACAACAATGTGGAGGAAGTCAACATGCCAGAAATGGTAACCACTTCGGTGGTAATCATGACCAAGACAATAAAAGTGGAAATTTCAAGAAGAGGATATTTAATAATGATGGAAAGACGTCAGTACCAGCAACCGTTGTCAAGGAAGGAGAACGATCACTGATCATATGCTACAAATGCGGAGGGGAAGGACATATCAGTCCGAACTGTACGCAGCAGTCCAAAATATGTTACAATTATGGAAGAGAAGGTCACCTAGCTCGATTTTGTCATGCAGTGAAGTCAAGTCCAGCTGGGATGGAGGCACCAAAGGCCGTCCCAGTGAAGTCAAAGTCAGTAGTTCAAGGGAGAGCATTTGTCGTGACCTCCCAAAAAGCAAGGAACCCGAACGAAGTCATCACGGATAAGCTAATCATAAACTCTAGCGAATTATATACCTTATTTGATACCGGTTCTATCCATTCTTTTATTTCTCCTACTTGCGCTCAACGTTTAAATTTAACTCCGGAGAAATTAGACTTTGACTTATCTGTTGAAACTCCATTGGGAGAAACCTTCATTATATTCACTGTTTATAAGTCTTATTTGATTCAAATCAGCAACCGCACATTACCTGTCGATCTTATCTCTTTGAAAATACTTCCATTTGATGTGATTTTAAGGATTGATTGGTTAACTACTCATCATGCTAAAATTGATTGTTTTCGTAAGGTTGTTAGCTTTCATATTCCTAACCAACCTATTATGTGAATCCAAGCAACCAAACCACTAAAGTCAATCACTGTCATATCAAGCCATAAAGCTATTCGTTTATTGAAAAACGGATGTCATGCTTTCTTAGCCCATGCCACGGATTTAAACAAAAATACATCAGATTTGAATGATATTTCTATTGTTAATAAATTTCCTGACGTATTCCCTGAAGAACTTCCTGGCCTACCCCTGGAGTGTGAAATTGAATTTTGTATCGACCTTGAACTCAGTACAAAACCAATTTCCAAAGCCTCATATCCAATTGCTCCTATTGAACTTCAGGAGTTAATGTAAATCCCCTGAATCCAGGTACTTGAAACCCGAATTCAGTGCTTCACGATACCATTTCTATAAGCAGAATAATACTAATAATAATAACAATAATATAAATATTAAACTTAATTTACATAATTATCAGAGTCTAGCTCCCAAGTACGTAACCTTTAATCATTCCTTACAATACATGATAATAAATATATAATATTGTCTTAATAATATTAAACTATTACATAAGATAACATTGAAATCATTCAGCAACCTTTCACTTTCCCTTGTTCTTAGCAGAGCCTTCAAGTTGTTCACACTTAGCTGAAAATATTTAAATTAAGCAAGGATGAGCATTTGAGTGCCCAGCAAGTAATAACAATTATATATATATATATATATATATAAGCTGAAAGAATTTAAAATGTTTTCTTTATACTACCCTTCTACAACAAATCAATAGTTGTGAAGTAATCTGAACCGATAATAATAGTATAACAACCCTCTTTTAAATTTTTGAAACTATGTACTGACTATAAATAGGGTTAAGGGGACATACTATGAACATTGTTTTCATTTTCGAAAAGGTTAAACAGAACTTCATCTGTAAACCGTCATAACTTACGGGCACGGGGGTGATCAGCCCGTTGTACCATGTATTGATCAATACTACATGCAAGAACGATGTTATCGTTCACTCTGTCCACCTTGGGTGCATAAAATTTTTCCCGTGTAAGGGATGTTCATACTTGTCGGGGTTCCAAACCAAGACAATTCGGTTGGATAATAATAAGGTTTTATCTTGTTCAACAATAATCTATAATTCAACATATATATATATAAATATATATATATATATATATATATATATATATATATATACGGGTAATTAACAAAGGTGTATCAACATGTGATTAAGTGTAATGATTATCCAAGTGGGGACACTTGTATAACCATTTATAGAAATTAACGAACAGAATATATATTTGAATTACCATTTACTAACATGTTGACAATCAATGAGCGTATATAATATAGGATTAATAATTTGTACAGTAATGATATAATTCTGAAACATTCTTACTCATGTCCATTGCATAAAGAAAATGCAAAGGTAGGATACTTGCCTGATGCGCTGCTTATAATACGCAACTTAGTTTTATCTTTTATATCACGACCTATCATTAATCAGATCGTTAGTTATATTAGAACAATATACTATAACATATAGTACTGCATTTCGCAGTCAACACATAACCTTATCACATTATCACACATGTTCAACAGTTATTGCATCACAAACAAACATTAATACAATTAAAATATCTAAGTCCAGATCAATTTCTGAAACATGTCGGTGTACCGACAGCTTTATCGGGTAATTATCGAGTCTAAGACTCTATTCTGTAACTCAATATCTGTAAATATCAGTCATATTATTTTAAATGACTCGATAAACGTTTATTAATCTATCACAAATTTTCAAACACCGAAATCATTATCAAATGATTCAAATATCAAATAATTCTATTAACATTTAATTATTATTAAACTATTAATAAAACTATTGCCAAAATATTAAAGTTATTTATAATAACTCAAAATATTTTTATAACATTTATATTACCCTTAAATGATTTTAAAACATTTAAAATTATTTTTAAATAATTACCATTAATATTAAAATATTAATGTACTATTTCTTAAAATATTAAAAGTCATTAAGTATAACTTAAAATATTTTTAATTCACTTAATATTATTAATCTTGATAATATTTAATTCACATCTTAGTAATATTAATAATACTTTTATTCGCTTACTAATATTATTAACATCTTACTAATATTTTAATACTTTACTAATATTATTAATCATCTTAATAATATTTTAATCATGCATCAATATTATTACATTAATAATATCTTATTTATGTTTTAGTATCATTAATCAATTAATAATACTTTTATTCATTTACCAATAGTATTAATATTTTATTTATTTACTAATATTATTAATCATTTAATAATCTTTTATTCCTTTACTAATATTATTACATTTTTAATAACATTTTATTTAATCTCGAATATTATTATTTACTTAATAATATTTTAATCATCCAATAATACTTTAATTTAATATTATTAATCTTTAATAATATTTTAATCTAAGATTAATTATCTAATAATATTTAAATGAAGCTTTAATCTTAATATTTTTATTTACTTAACAATATCATATTCTAATATTATTAATATCATAATAACATTTTAATAATTTATTTGATCAATAAACAATTTATTCTAATTGTTCACCCTTTACAAAACCACATATTTAATATCCATAAAAAAGTCATAAATAATATTTCTTATTATAAATTACCAAAATACCCTAAAATAGTCATAATATTATTTATTAGGAGTATTCAATCATTAAAATCACATTTTTCTTATTTAAGACATCATTTAACTATTTATTTCCTTTTATTCATAACTTCATCATTTTTAGGAAAAATACCAAACTGATTTTAAAAATTCTTCTTTTCTAGGTTTAGACAGTATATGACCCAACAATGATCCCCAAATTTTTCTGGAATTTTTGAAAGTGATTTACTAATTTTAAAGTGTCCAAAACACTCGGATCTTGCTTCATTTTTCATAAATCGAGTTTTGCTCAGAAAATTCTGAAATTGTCAGGGTATACTCCCATAACATATATGAACATACTGTAAAAATTTCGGATTTTTCCCATGTATAAACTGTGAGATATTCGGGTGTTAATATTTAGGAGTCCTTTACAGAAACAGCCATTACGCACAACCTGTAACTCGAAATGTGTCCGTTCTTTTTCCTATACGTAGATATCCTCTTACGTTACCTCTGTGATTTTTCCCAAATTTTTAAAAGACTTGCAACTATCCGAAACAGTCCTAAGAAAAATGGGGATAGTAGCTTTTTAGGGTTTTAAAACCTTAATACTCTATGTGGACTGTTTTGGGGAAAACAGCCCCCATGGCTTCAATACTTGCTAGATTTGTGTTCTACCACTTGGGTTTACTAAATAACTCATGTATCTAGCACCCCCCCTTCGACGGATCACAAATCTAAGTTGTAAATCTTGAGTTACACAAGATTTAGTGGAGGAAAAACAAGAGTTTCATCCCTTAGAGAACATATGCTCATTTCCTTCCTCTAAATCTATAGTCTAATACACAAGATACTTAGTCCTACACATGAGACATGTAGAACTAGGGTACTTTGAGTATTAGACCATAACCCCCATACATGTTGAGGTAAAAACTGAAAATAGAAGGAGAATAAGAAAAAGAATGGAAGAGAACCTCACCTAGTTTTCTTTGCTATCTTTCTTGTTCTTCCAAAGTAGGCAATGAATTTAGGAAGTGTGAACAATAACTCCTCTCCCTCTCAAGAAAACCGAACCCCTCTCTCTCTTTTCTCTCTTAGTATGTTGCTAGCTTGGGAGAAAAAATAGAAGAAGAAGAATAATAGAAGAAATGAAATGATCTAGCAAATGAAATGTGGTGATTAACTAATATCCCCCATACTTTTATTGTCTCTTGGATAAAAGGCTTCACCTTATCTCTTTCAAATGAGCCTAATCATGTGATTAAGGTTGCTAAGTAGATTTTCTACCAATGGGAGAGGGACACACTTGTACTTGATGTAAGAGTTACTAATTAAGGAACTTGATTAGCTTAACTTTGTTGCCTTAAAAGGCCTAATGTGGCCGGTCCCCTTGCCCCCATTATCTCCTCCATTTTGCCTTTATTTTAATGCACAAATTTGATTAATCAAAAGTCTAAAATACCCTTAATCAAGTGGGCTAAGTATTGGTTTGTATTTTATTTCTTTTGGGCTTCTCCTTTAATTGTTTTGGGTCATGTAATGAACATAGTCTAACAATTTTAATATATGTTACCCAAATTGTTTAATTAGGGTTTCCATTCCCAATCTTATGAAATTTAATTACTTATACATGTGACTTTAGCTCATAATCTAATTAGGTTTACTAGAAATATGCTTAAAATTATTAGTCACTTGAAATAACAAGATTATCCACTTAAGTTAGTATACATATTAAATACTAACCCTTCCTTATTACCATAACCCTTAGGTTATTTAATCGTCTCACCTAATGTATAATTAAGTTACGAAGCTTTCATTTAGGGTTTAAAATAAAATAAAATTAGTTCCTAAAATTTGTAACTAGGGTTTCACACAGTAATGCAAGGGTTTGTCACATAACACCATAATTGGCCAACCCTTATTGGTCCACATATACAGTACATATTTATAGCACTAAAAATTAAAATATAATTAATATTATATTATTATTCTCATGCCTTGATCAAAATCCAAAAATTAGAGTTTGGATTCCATATCTGATTTATCTGTCATACTTAACATTATTAATTAAGTTAAAAATAATTAACTTAATAATCTGAACAAAATTCATATAATAGAATAATTATTATAATAATTCTAAAAATCATTCATATATTATATAAATAATATATAATTATATTTTCATGGGAAATAATTAATAAAAATATTTTTACTATAAAATTAATTATTATAATAATATAGTTTATAACAATCAATAATTCTAAAATAAAATTATTTAAAATCATTCATGTAATAAATATATCACATAAATACATACATACATTATCTTGGCACATATTCTCCATATTTATTTAATAAATACAAAAAAAAATTATAGGCGAAATTTCTAATTTATTTGTATAGAAAATATCGGGTTGTTACAGTTAAAAACCCAACTGCAAGAATTGTTAAACATCGGTTTCATTCGTCCTATAACATCTCCTTGGGGTGCTCCTGTTCTATTCGTAAAGATGAAAGATGGAAGTATGCGACTTTGTATTGATTATCGGGAGTTGAATCATGTCACATCAAAAATAGGTACCCGTTGCCTCGCATTGATGACCTGTTTGACCAGTTACAAAGTGAAAAATTCTTTTCAAAGATCGATCTTCGTTCCAGATATCATCAGTTAAAGATTAAAACTAATGACATTCCAAAGACTGTTTTTAAAACTCGGTACGGGCATTACAAATTCCTAGTCATGCCTTTTGGATTGACTAATGCTCCTGCTGCCTTCATGGATATGATGAACCGAGTATTCAAAAAATATTTGGATCATTTTGTTGTTGTCTTAATTGATGACATCCTCATATACTCCGAAATCCATGAAGATCATGAGCAACACTTAAGGCTGATACTCCAAAAACTTCGTAAAAACAAACTTTATGCTAAGTTGAAGAAGTGTGAGTTCTGGCTTGAGGAAGTATCATTCCTTGGGCACGTGATATCAAATCACGGAATATCTATTAACCCAGCGAAGATTGAAGTAATACAAAGCAGGGAGCAACCTAAGTCAGTAACCGAAGTACGTAGCTTTCTCGGCTTAGCTGGTTATTATCGGAGATTCGTAAAAGGGTTTTCATGAATTGCTACTCCATTAACTCAGCTGACTCGGAAAGATACAAAATTCGATTTGAGCGAGGAATGTGAGAAGAGTTTTCAAGAACTCAAGAGGAGACTCATTTCACCACCTGTTCTGACAATACCATCTGGTTCAGAGGGATTTGTCATCTACAACGATGCTTTAGGCAGAAGGTTAGGATGTGTTCTCATGCAACATGGGAAAGTCATAGCCTATGCCTCACGACAACTCAAAGAATATGAGAGGAATTATCCTACTCATGATCTAGAGTTGGCAGCAGTCGTTTTTACGCTTAAAATTTGGAGGCATTACATGTATGGAGAGAAGGTGGAGATCTATACCGATCATAAAAGCCTCAAATATTTTTTCACCCAAAAGGAACTCAACATCCAACAACGACGTTGGCTCGAGCTGTTGAAAGATTACGATCATACCATTCAATACCATCTTGAAAAAGCAAACGTGGTAGCTGACGCATTGAGTAGAAAATCATATGCGGGTACGAGTGCGATATTGTCAACGCAAAGGCCCATTTTGTATGACTTGCAAAGGATAGAGATAGAGTTAAAGACTCTAGAGACCCACGTGATGATGGCAAATATACGAGTAGAAATGACTTTAATCGATAAAATTAAAGCTTCTCAAGTTACGGACTTGGAACTGATGCGTATGAAGAAGAAAGTGCAAGAATGTGCTATTCCGGAAGCAAGAATCGATAACAAAGGAATACTTCGAGTCAACTCCAGACTTTGTGTTCCTAACAATCCTGATTTAAAGTATAAGATCATGATGGAGGCGCACAACACACCGTTTGCAATCCATCCTAAGAGTACCAAAATGTATCATGATCTTCGACATACATTTTGGTGGAGCAATATGAAGAGAGAGATCGCAGAGTTTATCTCAAGGTGTTTAACTTGTCAACGTGTCAAGGCGGAGCATCAAGTTCCAAAAGGTCCATTGCAACCACTTAAAATTCTAGAATAGAAGTGGGAGCACATTACCATGATTTCGTTACTGGTCTTCCCAAGATTTCTCAAGGCATAGATGCAATTTGGGTCATTGTTGATAGATTGACCAACTCTGCTCATTTCTTACCTGTACGAGAAACTTATACACTTGAACGTCTTGCTTGTATTTACATAAATGAGATTATAAGACTGCATGGTATGCCAGTATCCATAGTTTCTGATCGAGACCTAAGATTCACTTCACGATTTTGGGTTAGTTTGCAAAAAGTTATGGGCACAGATTTACGATTGAGTTCAGCATACCATCCTCAAACGGACGGGCAGTCGGAGATGACTATTCAAACTCTTGAAGATCTATTAAGACTTTGTGTCTTTGACTTCAAAGGAAGTTGGGACAAGTTCTTGCCATTGGTGGAATTCTCCTACAATAACAGTTATCAAGCAAGTATTGGCATGGCTCCATTCGAGGCGTTGTATGGACTCAAGTGTCATTCTTCAGTATGCTGGGACGAGGTGGGGGAAGCAACGTGGTTGGGACCAGAATTGGTACGCATGACAACGAAAAAGATTCAAATGATTCGACAACGTATAAAAACCTCACAAGATCAACAAAATAGTTATGTTGATCTTCATCAAAAGGATGTGGAATTCAATGTTGGTGATCATGTGTTGTTACGGGTTGCTCCATGGAAAGGAGTTACGAGATTTGGAAAGAGAGGAAAGCTCAATCCTCGATTCATTGGCCCATTTGAAATCCTCGATCGAGTAGGAACTATGGCCTATAGACTCGTCTTACCGCCAACTATGTCTCGTGTTCATAATGTTTTTCACATATCTATGTTACGTAAATATGTGGAAGACCCGAACCACATTATTGAGTTAGAACCGGACAAAATAGTGAAAGATTTAACGTATAAAGAGGTACCCGTTAAAATCTTGGATAAGAATGAACATATTCTACGCTCCAAGGTTATACCTCAAGTCAAAGTTCTATGGAGAAACCACGATATTGAGGAAATGACTTAGAAGTTAGAATCTGAAATGAAATCAAGGTATCCTCACCTCTTCGTCATACCAGGTACGTACCTTAATTTCGAGGACAAAATTTTTTAAGAAGAGGAGGTTGTAAGACCCCAATTTTCATAAATAAAGATTAATTTTTCTCAAAATATCATTTTAATATTATGGTGTGGATTTGTTATAATATTATAGTTGTGGGTAATATTTATAAATTTTGCCAAGTATACAAGTTGTTATAAAATATTTGATTGGTCGGGAAATATTCATTTTAACAGAAAATATTTGTATGACGACACAATCATTGGTGGACCCCACAACGGAATTATTGTCAGAGTTAAAAAATGACAAAACTTTCTTTTATAAAAATAACGGCGAAAATTTTACCGTTAAACTGTTGAAATACCCGGTGGTAAAAGTACAATAATACGCGTGATTGAATAGTAGCACACGGTATTGATTATTGATGCTTACGTGAGAAGTCACTCAGTTATACTCAATTATTGCTATAGTAATTACTGCATAGTATCTCACGTTATTTGATTCAATTATTGTTAATATTTTATATTATTAAATCAATAATTGAGATGACAAATTATTCATATTATTATCTGCATAATTAATAATGTCTAAAAAATTCTGTCGAGGAAAGGGGTTTGGTCACCTAATTGTTCGTCAATTGTGAGAAATCATTATCAGAAAGTCCAATCTTTCCTGGGAATGATCTGGTTGTTAATATTGCGAATTATAATAATGATGAATAAATGTTGTTAAAAATATTGAGGGGATTTTATGAAGTATTTGATGTAAATTTTTCTTATTTTATGGACCCCCATTCACCCATTTTTTCAAAATAATCGGTAGAAATTTTTTTGATATATATATATATATATATATATATATATATATATATAATAATAATAATAATAATAGGTGGGAGCCACAGGTAGGAACCACGTATGTTAAAAAATAAGAATTTAGGAGGGAAATTAAAATGGTGGGTGGTGGAACTTGCCGTAGATTTGGGGGTATATATTATAAGTTTTGTTTTTTTATGAAAAAATAGAATATATTATATTTTATTTAAAGTTTTTGTTTTACTTGAATATTATATTGAAAATCAGTCGTCCGTGATTTTTCATAAGCATCCGTCAATTCGTAATGGTTCGTCCGTGAAAATTTCTTACACAGTACCCCTTCCATTCTCCTATAAATAGGATACTTAGTTTAGAATTGAAAATCACACTAGAATCAAAGAATTCTTCTTTTATAATATTGAGCGTATTTCTTTAGAGTTTTAAGAAGTTTTGAGCGTAGAAAACAGTGAAAGTTTTCTTCAAAAATATCCACGTTATACCTGTTGGAATACTCTCCTTTTTAAGGTAAGGGATATTATTTTTTTTCAATACTTGTAAGAAATAATATTTTCTTAGATACTCCGCAGTATGTAAGTAATATTATTTCGTTTCAGATTTCGAATTCTACACTCATTTTGTTAAGTTTTGGCTTCTATACTTCATGAAATTAGTAGAATATCCTTGATATGTGCGCTTCATCCAGTATCTTTTCATGAAAATATTATTCTGAGCATTCTTGATAAGTTTTAACTTTTTCATGTTAGAGTACTATTCATGGGGTACTATTCACTCAGGTACTATTCACCCAGGGTCCTATTCATGATAAAAATTGATTCTTTTTTGGTCCAAATCATTTTTGATACAATAGTATTCTTGAATTTTACTCCACAAAGCAATATCATGTTGACAATTTGGACTTTTTGAATTCTGGATAAATTAAATTATAAATCTTTAAAACTTTATCCTTTGCTTTCATTTAATTGAATTCTTATATCATTGTCATCATCCTCATGTTTATATTATTATGAAAGTCATCTTTGGCCCGTAGTGCATAGATGGACTATTGATTAGTATGATTATGACTAGGAATCATTCGGTATAATCATGACCTGTAATGTTACAAATGATGTGGTAAATGTCCTCATTGGCCCGTAGTGCATTGATGGACAGTTGTTGACATGATCATGACCATTGGTGATTATACGAATATCCTTGGCCCGTAGTGCATGGATAATTCGTGGACATGATACTAATGAATATCATTGGCCCGTAGTGCATGGATGATTCAATGATGTGGATTATTTATTAAGCTGAGTCTCAGCGATAAAATTGATAATAAACTCTTAAATCATAGAAGATAGTGGATATCATGCTCTACTTGACTCTTCTAATGGATTATTTTTTCTGCTGCAGTTAAACTTGATGTTTATTGTATTTTATTAGTTTAACACTGTTGAAGGCTAACGATAATTTATTCTGCATTATCTTAGTCATAATATTTCTTACTGGGCTAGTTGAGCTCACCCTTTTGCTTTCATTGTTCTTTTCAGGAAATAAGAACGTAGTCGGGACTAGTCGGAGAATGGAGTGACGGTCCGAGATGGTTGTTTTAGTAATACTCACTATTTAGTGTGATAATAAATGTAATGAGGATTGAAGTTGAGTTTGGATATTGTCTATAAGACAATATTTGTGTAAAAACTCAGCTATGTTTTGTCATATTTTACACGACAGTTGTATTAATTAAGTTAGAATTTGAATTCTGTACCGTGTATTTGACGACTCAGAATGGGTGATGTATACCTATTTTGAGGGCGTCACAATCCTACAATATCTTTTAGGATTAAATTTGATAACTACCTCTCTTTCTCTCTCTCTCCCACATATACACACAACTTAATTTTCATCATTTAATGTTTGCGTTACTTCACAATATCAACACTCGTTCTACCTCATTGTTAAAAAGGATTTTCTGATTATCGACAATATCTATATTCGTAGATACCCAAAAAGGGATTAATCTATATTCTTTCCAACCTAGTAAAGGTATACCATAATTTATGACAGCTAGGGAGGACACTATGGGATCCACCTTAGTTGTTAAGACAATTACAGTTTCTAATGTAGCTACCCAACTTGATCTACAACATTTAGGTCTAAAAGTCTAGACTCTCTTGTGGTTCATGAGTAAATATGGTGACATTCCTTGACAGTTCTAAAAAAAATTCTTGGATCAAAATTTCACAACCTCTCTTTAATCACTCGAAGCAAAGCCTAAAAACCTCAGATATCAAACCCACGGAGCCTTTTTATCCTATAGTCGCTCTAATCACTTCATTCAGTTATAAACACTTATATTTAGTATACATTCAGTCGGTAATCATTTGAAGATAAGTATATTTTAAAGAAACCTTGGTGAGGGATCGGGTTAGCATGAAGTTTATTTTTGGGTAAGTTGATCAATTGGCCAATATAGAATATTGACACACATAGAGCCTCGCCTGCATGTCAGCGCTCTATTGACCAATTGACCAACTTATTTAAAAATGAACTTCATACTGACCACTTCCTCTGGTGAGATTACAACAACTGGTATCTTTTGGTTCTTTTCTGGCTGTTTGGCTATTAATAAGCAATTGTTGTCCTAAAAGTTGGCTATTAATAAGCAATTGCCAAAAGCAACACTGATTATGCACCAAACCTATACTCCTAAACTTGATGTTCCTCCAATAGAGAATATAAATAACAAGATAAACTATTTTAACTAAATAAAAGAGATTTATTAGACATGCATGGGGTCCGTTGTTATCTTTGCTTATCTTTGTACACTGATTACTGAAGGAAGTTATTAGGCTATTTTTTCTTCTTCTCATTTTTCTCTTTACAAAGTGGTAGGTATAACATTTTATTTTTCAAACTATGTAAGACCTTTTTGTATCATTCCATCAGACATATAGTGTACAATTTCAGTTGAAAAAATCGAATCTAACCTTAAAAATCCATCCCACTTCCTCCAACCTTCTCTCTATAATGAATACTAATATATGTCCTCTTCCTTCAGCCGTTTCTTTCTCTCTCTCTCTCTCTCTCTCTCTCTCTCTCTCTCTCTCTCTATATATATATATATATATATAGTGTATTTCTTAAGCTCATCCTTATTGAGCTCTCCTCGAGCTCACTCTGCCTTTTTTTTTTATAAAAAAAATATAACTAATAAAAAATGTATAATAATTTTTGGAATTGAAATTTTTTTAAAAAAAAGTGTTTTGGGTGTGATTTGAGTACATATAACAAAACAGTGTTGTACAGACTGTTTATAATAATTTTTTATTAGTTATGTTTTTTTTATAAAAAAAAACGCAGGGTGAGCTCGGGGTGAGCTTAAGATCCTTGCTCTCTCTCTCTCTCTCTCTCTCTATATATATATATATATATATATATATATATACAATTAGTGTAATCAATCTCTCTCTCTCTATATATATATATAGAGTCCGGATCTTAAGCTCACCCCTTATCCACCCAAGCTCACTCCCCCTTTAGCGACGGATCCGGCGACGGTTCGGTCATACAACCATCGTGTATACTTTTAACGACGGACAAAATATAGCGTCGCTAAAAGTATAGACGACGGTTGTATGACCGAACCGTCGTCGGATCCGTCACTAAAGGGGGGTGAGCTCGGGTAAGTCGGATAAGGGGTGAACTTAAGATCCGGACCGTGTATATATATATATATATATATATATATATATATATATATATATATATATATATATATATATATATATATATACACACAATTAGTGTAATCAATCTTCAAATAAAACTAAATGAGCAATTAAAAGAATCCTTTAAATATGGCTTATCTCGACTCTGTCGTCCCTGCTGATTCTGCTGATATAATCCTACTCATAGACCCATCCATATATATATATATATATATATATATATATATATATATATATATATACACACACATCACTTTTTGCAATTTCTCTGTAATAATTTACTATTATGTTTGTTAATTGTAGATGAAGGAGAGGGTGATGAATCTAAAATTTTGGAGGGGAAGATTAGGGTTCTCATCCACGGGGAAAGAGGAGGTAATCGATGAGATGAAACCATAAACACTGATAAGGCGTACTTGACTTGCTTATAAGGTCGAAATTTAGGGCTTAGATAGGCCGATACAGAGCAACGGCGGTAAATTCTCTGATGAACTACCTTCTTTCTCTTGATTTCTCTCGTCTTTTCTGAGAATCTGATTTATTTTGGTTGCAAAGAAAAACGCTAGCCAATAACATCAGAATAAAATACTAGGTAGTTTGAGATAATAGTTTCCCATCAGGTAAACTACACAATTTTTGTTGGAGTATAAATAGGAAGAGAAAAAAATAAAGAACTGAAAAATAAGATAAATATTATGCTGAAAAATAATGCTAATTGCTGAAAAACAAAAAAAAACTTTGACTAAAAACAAGCAACAAAAAATGACCAAGTCAATAATAGTAAACAACAATTTTGAATCAAATCTCAACACTCCCCCTTGATTCAAAATTACTTACACCAAGTCAATAATACTAAACAACAATTTTGAATCAAATCTATGAAGTAATCATGTTTAGCTTGAGGAAGTGCCTTTATAAAAATATCTACGACCTGCTCATCTGTTTAGTAAAACTTGAGATTTATTTGCCCATTAGCTACCACCTCCTGAATGAAATGATGGCATATGTCTATGTTCTTGAATCTTTATAAATTGGATTTTTGGCCATTGCGATTGCTACTTTATTATCACAAAAAATATCAGTTGCTCCTTCCTGATCCTGTGAAAGATTCGCTGATAGTCTTCTTAACCATAATGATTGACATGCTGAAGAAGCAACTTCTACATATTCGGCTTCCGAAGATGATAATGTAGTTGTTGCTTATTTTTTTGAGCCCCAAGTGATTGCGCCAGATCAGAGAGTAAAAATATTTCCGAAGTACTTCTTCGATCATCCAAAGAACCTGCCCAATCACTGTCAGTAAATCCAAATAATTTAAAAGTGCTAACTTGTGAGTACCAAATTCCATATTCCACTGTTCCCACAACATAACATAAGATCCTTTTAGCTAATCCCAAATGATGCTTCATTAGACTATGCATAAACCTTGAGACCACGCCAATAGAGAAAACAATATCGGGTCGACTATGTGTCAAAAAAATTAAACCACCAACTAAACTCCTAAAGTATTTACCATTAACATTAGTTGTACCATCTTTATGTTGAAGCTTTTCATTCGTGTTCATTAGAGTGGTTGCAACCTTACAATTAAGCATATGAAACCTCTTCAAAAGATCAGATGCATATTTCCTTTATGACAAAAAAATTCCATCCGTTCCTTGCTTCACTTCCATCCCGAGAAAATAGTGCATCTTGCCTAAATTTGTCATTTCAAACTTCCTCATCATACCTAATTTAAATTCTCTAAGAAGAGAACTTGAAGAACCTGTATAAATCATGTCATCGACATAAATGCAAACTATCAGAAAATCATGGTTCCCATCTAAAATTTAGGGTGTGTGACACACACATCTTCTTTCAAGTCACCATTAAGGAAAGTTGGCTTAACATCAAACTGATAAACATTCCATTTAAATTGAGCAGCTAAGGCTAAAGTAATTCTCACAGTTTCAAATCGAACAATAGGAGAAAAAGTTTTGGTAAAATCAATACCTTCTAGTTGTGAATACCCCTTTGCTACTAGTCGCACCTTGTACTTTTGTATACTTCCATCAACATGAAACTTTGTTTTTAAAATCCACTTTAATCCAATAGCACTTTTACCTTCTGGAAGGTCTCGTAATTCCCAAGTTTCATTCTTCTCTATTGCCATCACCTCTTCCTTTATTGCTTTGTTCCATTCTTTATTTTTGATAGCTTCTTCAAAAGTTGTAGAATCTGAAGTAAAAAAAAGTAAATGTACATTCATAGATTTCTGCCAAAGATCTAATTTTTTGTGGCGGAGTGTAAGACCCCAACTTTTATAAATAAAGATAAATTTTCTATAAATATCATTTTTGAATATTATGAAGTTAATTTGATATAATGTTATAGTTGTGGGTAATATTTATAAATTTTGCAAAGTACGCAAGTTATTATATAATATTCGATTGGTCGGGGAATATTCGTTTTAACAGGGAATATTCGTACAACGGCACAATCATTGGCGGACCCGGAATTATTGTCGGATTGAGAAAACGACAAAAATATTTTATTAAAAAATAACGGCGGAAGTTTTACCATTGATACTGTTGAACTACTCGGTAGTAAAAGTACAGTAATACGTGTGGTTGCATAGTAACACACAGTATTGATTATTAATGCTTATGTGAGAAGTCACTCAGTTTGATTCAATTATTGTCAGTTAATAATATGAATTATTTAGCGATAATGACGTTTTGTTTTATTCGTATTATTAACGTAATAAAACAAAAACATCTTTTTATATAAAACAGAATACTTTATTAAAGTTATTCTATAAATAGAATATATTATATTTTATTTAAAAGATTTTTCTTTAAATATGGACCGTCAGATTAAAGTAATCAATCTGGACCGTTCATGGATTAGTTACTATGCATTCTATTTTTCTATAAATAGCAGCTCATTCCTTCATTATTTCTTACGAATTCACTGAACTCTAGAGAGAGAAACTATAGAGAGAAACTATAGAGAGAGAGAAGAAAAGTATTCTGCTACTTAACTACTTCCTTATTTCAGCTCTTCTTTAAAACGGTAAGGGGTGTTATTCTTTCTTATTCATGAAGAGAACTGTTGTTATTCCATTTCTTATTATTCTGTTGGAATAACCTGTATATGCGGTCTACCCTATACTTGGTGACATTCTTCTATTATTCTGTTGGAACATCCTGTCTATGTGTTTTACACCGGACCTGGTTCCGTTTTTATTATTATTCTGTTGGAACATCCTGTCTGTGTGTTTTACACCGGACCTGGTTCCGTCTTTATTATTATTCTGTTGGAACATCTTGTCCGTGTGTTTTACACCGGACCTGGTTTCGTCTTTATTATTATTCTGTTGGAACATCCTGTCTGTGTGTTTTACACCGGACTTGGTTCCGTCTTTATTATTATTCTGTTGAAATATCCTGTCTGTGCATTTTACGTCGGACCTGGTTCCATTATTTATTATTCTGTGGGAATAACCTATCTGTGCGGTCTATCGCATGCATGGTGATTTCTTTTGTTATTCCATTCTTTATTATACTCAGTTGGTTAAGTTTTGACTTCTATACTCCATGAAATTTGTGGAATATCCTTGATAATTGCGTTTCATCCAGTATCTTTTCATGAAAATATTCTTCTAAGCATTCTTGAATTTTACTCCACAAAGCAGTATCATGTTGACAATTTGGACGTTGTTAATTCTTGGATAAATTAATTCTTGAACTTGTTTTATTGAATTCTTATATCATTGTCATCATCCTCATGTTAATAAAATGTTGAAAGTCATCTGTGGCATGTAGTGCATAGATGGACTTAGTATGATTATGACCAGGGATTATTCGGTATAATCATGACCGTAATGTTACAAATGATGTGGTAAAAGTCATCATTGGCCCGTAGTGCATTGATGGACAGTTGTTGGCATGATCATGACCATTAATGAATACACGAATATCCTTGGCCGTAGTGCAGGGGTGATTCGATGATGTGGATTATTTTATTAAGCTGAGTCCCAGCGATCACAGTGTTGAAAAATTTTTTAAATCATAAAAGATAGTAGAGTTTATTTTCTACTTGACTCTTTTAATGGATTGCTTGTTCCGCTGCAGTTAAACTTGATGTCTATTATATTTTATCAGTTTAACATTTTTGAAGGCTAATGATAATTTATTCTGCATTATCTTAGTCATAATATTTCTTACTGGGCTAGTTGAGCTCACCCTTTCTTTCACTGTTCTCTTCAGGAAATGAGAACGTAGCTGGGACAAGTCGGGGAACGGAGTGATGGTCCGAATGATAGTATTAGTTAGTAGTCCTCACTATTCTATGTAATGGTGTGTTAATAAATGTAATGAGGACTCCTTTTGAGTATGAATACTCTCTAGAAGATAATATTTGTATTCAAACTCACAGTTTATGTTTTGTCATATTGTACACGACAGTTGTATTAGTAAGTTATATTTGTATTCTGTACTATGTATCTGACGACCCAAGATGGGTGATGTATACCTAATTTTGGGGGCGTCACACGGAGTCTGTTCCGAAAACTCTTTTGAAGTAGAAGAAGGGCAACTTGTTGGAGTTGAATGGGGTGAAATTTCTGAACTTTCTTGTACTTCACATGTAGGACCTGTACTTTATGCTAAAACTTGAATTTAGGCGATTTCATTGTTCACTTCCCAATTCCATTCACCAGCTTTGTCAAATATTACTTCTCTACTAATAATCACTTTGCCACCAACATGGTTATATAAACGATATGCTTTTGATTGAGCACAATAACCAATAAAAATACATTCGAGCAATGCAACCAAAAATTTTAAGATATCTTACATGAGGGTTTATACCCTTCCAAGCTTCATAAGGTGTCCGATGCAATACAACCCTTCTGAGAGAAATATTCAACAAATACACTGTAGTGGTGACCGTTTCTGCCCAGAAATCATTTGGAAGTCTCTTCGCCTTTAATAAGGTTCTAGCCATCTCCACCACAATAAGATTCTTTTGTTCGGCTACACCATTTTTCTTCGGTGTATATGGCTGTTAAATCCTTATGAATACCATTTTCTTCACAAAAAGTGATAAATTTGTGAGATAAAAATTCACCACCCCTATCTGTGCGGAGGACCTTAATTAATACACTTTCCACTTTACTTCTCAACAAAAGCCTTAAACGTGATAGAACATTCAAAAGACTCTAACTTGTTTTTCACAAAGTACACCCAAATCATTCGACTATAATCATCAGTAAATAGCAGAAAATATTTACTTCCACCTAATGCTTACGTCATCATTGGACAATGTTTTTATATATAAAAATTGATGTGACAGTACACTAGGAACAAACTTTAACTAAATCAACAGCTAACTAAGTAACAGAAATTATAAATCAAATACCCACTAAGTTGGAATTATTTAATCAAATTTCAACACACAAACAAAATAATAGATAACTTGACAAAAGAGTCTAATTTAATTACTTGAATTATGGATTTCAACATACAAATACGAAAATAAAATACTAAGTAACTTGATAAAGCTTTCTAGTTTACCTGCATTGAAACACAAAAATAAAAGGCCGAATTGCAAAAGTATCCCATAAATGGCTACCTAGTTTCAAGTTGACCCTTTAGGTTACAAAAATCTCAATTGAGTCCTTCAAGTTAGTTATTTGATTCCATCGAGTCGTTCATGGTAAAAGTCTCAATTGAGTTGAAGACAACTTCAGCACTTAATTTAATCAAATTAGGCACTTGAAGGACATAGTTGAGATTTTTGCAACTTAAATGGCCAAATTAAAATTAAGTGACAACTTTGATGGATGTTTTTGTAATTTAACCAAAATAAGACGCCAATAACATCTAGGAACCTTACTAGCTAGCTAGTAAGTTGACAACATTATATAGTTTACTTGCATTGATCCATTTTAACACACAAACACAAAAGTAGAACACCAATAACATCAAGAAAGAAAAAATGTTAGATAACTTGACAAAAATAGTTTTTATTTAAGGATTTCAGCATACAAATACAAAAATAAAACGATAATAACATTAAGGAAAATGCTAGATAATTAAGGTTATGTTTGTTTGTAAAAAAAATTATAATCTACGAGATTAATCCTAGAAGTATAACCTTTACAAACAAACATAGTTTTAGTAAAATTTTCTAGTTTACCTACATTGATGGATTTCAATACACAAGCAAAGAAATAAGAGTAGTGCTACAGACACAAATTATTTTATAAATATTTTACAAACTGCTGATGTGGCACACTCCACCTCAGCGTATTGATCAACAAATTATTTCAATGTAGTCTTCGGTCCCACACAATATGTTGAGGTGGAGTTTGTCACATCAGCAGTTAGTAAAATATTTTGTAAAATAGTTTGTGTCACTAACATTATTCAAAAAATAAAACGCTTGCCAATAACATCAGAATAAAATACTTGGTAGTTTGAGATAACAGTTTCCCATCAGGTAAACTAGAAAATTTTCGTTGCAGTATAGATAGGAAGAGAAAAAAAACAAAGAGCTGAAAAATAAGATAAATATTATGTTGAAAAATAATGCTAATTGCTGAAAAACAAAAAAAAACAAACTTTGACTAAAAACAAGCAACAGAAAATGACCAAGTCAATAATAGTAAACAACAATTTTGAATCAAATCTCAACACTCCCCCTTGATTCAAAATTGCTTACACTAAGTTGATCTATGAAGTAATCATGTTTATCTTGAGGAAGTGCCTTCATAAAAATATCTACGACCTGCTTGTTTGGACAAACGAAAGCACAATGAGCAAAAACAGGAATTTATCAAGGAACTTTTATTAGAAGAGAGATGAGAGCAATATACTTTGCAGAGCTGCTGCTCCTGCAGACTGCTAGACTTCTTCTTTTTTCTCATACTTCATGGGTTACATCAATCTCCTATTTAATCTAGGAGTGGAGTATTCTAGAATAATACTTCAATACTCTTGAGAATACAAAAGACACTTATAGAACTCAACAAGCTTAATAACTATATTTAATATTGCTTCTAGAAATATGAGATTACATAATTACTTTCTAACACCCCCTCTTAATTTGTAATCTTCAATTCGTTCTTGAACTTCTCAAATTTCTCCCTTGTGACTGGTTTGGTTAGAGCATCAGCTGGCTGATCATTAGTGCTAACAAATTCCATGCAAATTTCTCCTTTGCTCACCAAGTCTCTTATAAAATGATAACGGAGCTTTATATGCTTAGAGCGAGCATGAAAAACTGGATTTTTTGTCATTACTATTGCTGACCTGTTGTCACAATAGATTCTTGTAGGTTCAGTTTGCTTTAGCTGCAAATCATTCAAAATTCTTCTTAACCAAATTGCTTCACATGCACAATCGGTCGCTGCAATGTATTCTGCTTCCGCTGACGATAACGCCACTAATTTTTGCTTCTTTGAACTCCATGATATCACATTTGAACCTAGGAAAAAAAGATAACCTGAGGTGCTCTTTCGATCATCAAGAGAACCTGCCCAATCGCTATCAGTAAATTCAACAAGCTTGAAATCTTTTTCTTTCACATAAATGATCCCATGTTTTTTTGTGTCCTGTAGATACCTTAAGACTCTTTTTGTTGCTGTATAATGAGACTTTGTTGGCTTATTCATGTATCTAGAAATCACACTCACTGAATGCATTATATCAGGTCTTGTGTTGGTGAGATAAATCAGAGAGCCAACCAAGCTTCTATAAAGCTTATCATCAACTCTTGGTTCTCCATCATTTTGCTGCAACTTTTCATTTAAAGCCATAGGCGTAGGCACAGCTTTGCATTTTTCCATTTGAAATTTTTTAAGCAAATCTTCTATATACTTTTCTTGGGAGAGAAAAATATGCCCTTTGCTTTGTTTCTCTTGAATTCCAAGAAAATATCTCATAAGACCCAAGTCAGTCATTTCAAACTCATTCATCATATTTTTCTTGAAATCTTCGAGCATTTTCATATTTGAACCAAAATAGATCAAATCATCAACGTATAAGCAAATAAGAAGGAAGTCTGTACCTTCTGTCTTCACATACAGTGAAGGTTCACTTGGGCTCATTTTGAATCCACTTTGTTGGAAATAACCATCAATTTTGTTGTTCCAAGCTCGGGGGGCTTGCTTAGGCCATACAAAGCCTTTCGAAGCCTATACACTTTGTCTTCTTTTCCTTCTACTTGGAAACCTTGAGGTTGCTCAACATAGACCTCTTCCTCCAACTCACCATTTAAAAAAGCAGATTTTACATCAAGTTAAAAAACTTTCAACTCCAATTGAGCTGCCAAAGCAAGAACGGTTCTTATTGTTTCCATCCGAGCTACCGGTGCAAACGTCTCGGTGAAATCTATGCCAGGCTGTTGTGAGTAGCCTTTCGCGACTAATCTGGACTTGTGCTTTTGAATTGAGCCATCTTCATTGTACTTTGTCTTATAAACACATTTTAATCCAATGACATCCTCCCTTTTGGCAGATCCATAAGCTCCCAAGTTTTTTTCTTTTCAATCATAGAGATTTCTTCTTTCATGGCTTTAATCCATACATTATTACTTGCTGCTTCTTCAAAAGTGTGAGGTTCACATGAAAAAAGAGCAAATTCACATGATTCATAGACATCTTGTAATGATCGTACCTTTCTTGGAGGTGATTCCGAATCGGAATGATCATGAATTGATGATGGAATTCTAGAGGAACTTCTTGTTACTTCATGCTGCAGGTTGCTTTCTTGATTTGCATCTTCTTGAAAAGATGATGATTCTTTAAATTCGTATGACTTTTGATCTTGAGAAGAATCATCCTTCCACTCCCAAGCTGCCATTTCATCAAAGATGACATCTCTAGATACTACAAGCTGATTTGTCTTGGGATTAAGCAGTCTAAAACCCTTAGACTCATCACTATAGCCAATAAACACGTACTTTTCTCCTTTCTTGTCAAACTTGTCCATGTTGTGTTATGTGTTCATGCCATAAGCAATGCATCCAAAAACTTTGAAGTGATTAACAAGTGGCTTCCTGTTATTCCATGCCTCAAATGGAGTTTTTGTTTCGAACTGCTTTTGTAAGGGATCTATTAAGAATATAGATAGAAGTATGAATAGCTTCAGCCCACAGATTGTTTGGAAGCCTTTTTCCTTGCAACATACTATGAGACATCTCAACGATAGTGCGATTTTTTCTTTCCGCCACACCGTTTTGTTGCGGACTTCTACTTACAGTGAGCTGCCTTTGAATTCCATTCTCCTTGCAGTAATTCATGAACGGTGTGTATATAAATTCTCCACCACGATCTGTCCGCAAAGTTTTCATTTGACATCCACTTTGCTTTTCTGCTAGAGCTTTGAATTGAAGAAAAATTGAGAAAGCTTCTGACTTTTCATTTAAGAAGTACAGCCACATCATTCTTGTATAGTCATCAACAAAGAGAATGAAATATCTCTTATTGTTGAGAGATGGAGTCCTCATAGGACCACATATGTCAGAATGCACCAATTCTAAAGGGGCTTTAGCTCTCCATGAGGTTTTTGAAAATGGAAGTCTATGCATTTTTCTATAGACACATCCTTCACAAACTCTTCCATTATTCTCTATAGCAGGCAATCCAACCACCATATTCTTTTCTTTCAACAATTTTATTCCCCTGTAATTTAAATGCCCAATATCTTAAATGCCACAAGTAGGATATATCTAAATTTTCACTTCTTAAAGCAAGGTTTTCCTCTATTGGTATGACAAGAGGAAACACCTTATTTTTAGACATTTCAACTTTTGCTACTGTTAAGTTATTTTTCTTGTCAACAATTTCGCATTTGCTATCATTAAAGATAACCTGATAGCCTTTGTTTAACAACTGACCAATACTCAAGAGATTTTTTGATAAATTTGGCACTTAAAGAACATCAGATATCAATCTTTTGTTACCTCCTTTGGTGTGGACAACAATAGCACCTTTTCCGAGAGCTTTCTGTAACTTTCCGTCTCCAAGCTTTACTTGAGAAGTGAAGCTGTGATCAAGTTCTATGAAGAAGTCTTTATTTCCAGTCATATGGCTACTGCAACCGCTGTCCAAATACCATACATTCTGCGATTCACTTTCAGAAAGTAAGCAAGAGTAAAAAAGGTGTTCATTATCACTTTCCTTTGTGAACTTAGCTTCATTTTGCTCCTTTTTGTTTTGAAACCAGCAGTCTCTTTGAGAATGATTAGGCACTCGACATCTTGTACATTTAAATCTGCAATCTCAAGATTCATGGTTAGATCTTTTGCAGATGATACACTGAGAATTTTCATTATTGAAACTTTGTTGTGAGCTTCCACTTCTTTCTTTCTTTGAGTTGTGACTATAAGTTTTCTCTCTTCTTCTTCTTTGCTGCTGATTCATTCTTGAAAAAGAATTTTGATTTTTTTATGTTGATTGAGACATGTCCCAGGAGCTGTTGGCCTTCTTTTCTGAAATTCTCAGTTTGGACTGAAAAGCTTGTTCCACAAGTTGATGTAAGGACCTATTAATCCTCTGTTCATGAGCTTGTAGTGAACCTGTTAACTCATGAAAGGTCATTTTGGACAGATCTTTGGATTCTTCTATGGCTGCGACAACATGATCAAATTTGGGAGGAAGACTCCTTAAAACTTTCTCAATCACTCTCTTGTCTTCAATGATGTCACCACAACCCTTGATTTGATTTACTATTTCAGCAACTTTTGAAGAGAAATCTCGAATGCTTTCACTTTCGTTCATTGACAGATTATCAAAATTTCTCCATAATGTCTGAAGTTTTAAAGTAATGGCCTTGGCAGATCCTTGAAATTCTTTTTGCAAAATCTCCCATGCAATTTTAGCTTTTTTGACTCCAAAAATTTTAGGAAAAATTGATTTGCTTACCCCCTGCTGTATAAATCGGAGTGCTGTTGCATCTTTCTTTTTGTTCTCCTTGTACAACTTTTGTTGTGCTTGTGACCAATCTCTAATTCCAGGTGGTTCTTCATAACTAGTCTCAATAATATCCCAAAGGTCTTGAGATATGAAGACAGTTTCCATTTGACTGCTCCAGTACTCATAGTGTTCCCCTTCAAATATAGGGATTTGACTTGGAGAATATGCAAACAACGTAGGGATTGAATTTGAACTCATGATAGCAGTATGTGGTTTTAACAAAATAGCTCTGATACCAAATTTGTTGGGACAAACGAAAGCACAATGAGCAAAAACAGGAATTTATCAAGGAACTTTTATTAGAAGAGAGATGAGAGCAATATACTTTGCAGAGCTGCTGCTCCTGCAGACTGCTAGACTTCTTCTTTTTTCTCATACTTCATTGGTTACATCAATCTCCTATCTAATCTAGGAGTGGAGTATTCTAGAATAAGACTTCAATACTCTTGAGAATACAAAAAACACTTATAGAACTCAGCAAGCTTAATAACTATATTTAATACTGCTTCTAGAAATATGAGATTACATAATTACTTTCTAACACTGCTCATCTGTTTTGCAAAACTTAAGATTTATTTGTCCATTAGCTACCACCTCCTGAATGAAATGATGGTATATGTCTATGTGCTTGAATCTTTATATATTTTTGGCCATTGTGATTGCTACTTTATTATCACAAAAAATATCAGTTGCTCATTTCTGCTCCTGTTAAAGATCCGCTAATAGTTTTCTTAACCATAATGATTGACACGCTGAAGAATCAGTTGCTACATATTCGGCTTACGAAGATGATAATGTAGTTGTTGCTTTTGTTTTTGAGTCCCAAGTGATTGCGCCATATCATAGAGTTAAAATATTTCCCGAAGTACTTCTTCGATCATCCAAAGAACCTGCCCAATCACTGTCAGTAAATCCAAATAATTTAAAAGTGCTAACTTTTGAGTACCAAATTCCATAATCCACTGTTCCCACAACATAACAAAAGATCCTTTTAGCTAATCCCGAATGATGCTTCGTTAGACTATGCATAAACCTTGAGACCACGCTAATAGAGAAAACAATACCGGTTCGACTATGTGTCAAAAAAATTAAAACCGCCAACTAAACTCCTAAAGTATTTACCATCAGCATTAGTTGTACCATCTTTATGTTGAAGCTTTTCATTCTTGTTCATCGGAGTCGTTGCAACCTTACAATTAAGCATATGAAACCTCTTCAAAAGATCTAATGCATATTTCCTTTGTGACAAAAAAATTCCATCCGTTCCTTGCTTCACTTCCATCTCGAGAAAATAGTGCAGCTTGCCTAAATCTGTCATTTCAAACTTCCTCATCATACCTAATTTAAATTCTCTATGAAGAGAACTTGAAGAACCTGTATAAATCATGTCATCGACATAAATGAAAACTACCAGAAAATCATGGTTCCCATTCCTTCTCAAATAAAGGGTATGTTCATTTTCACTTCTAAAAAATCCAGTCTCTCAAAAAAATTGAATCAATTGCATGCTCGCGGGGCCTGTTTAAGTCCATAAAGGGTTTTCTTCAATTTGTACACTTTCTCATCCTTTCGATTGACAATAAAACCTTTAAGGTATCTGACATACACCTCTTCTTTCAAGTCACCATTAAGGACAGCTGACTTAACATCAAACTGATAAACATTCCATTTAAATTGAGCATTTAAGGCTAAATTAATTCTCACAGTTTCAAATCGAACAATAGGAGAAAAAGTTTTGGTAAAATCAATACCTTCTAGCTGTGAATACCCCTTTGCTACTAGTCGCACCTTGTACTTTTGTATACTTCCATCAACATGAAACTTTATTTTTAAAATCCACTGTAATCCAATAGCACTTTTACCTTATGGAAGGTCTCGTAATTCCCAAGTTTCATTCTTCTCTATTGCCATCATCTCTTCCTTCATTGCTTTGTTCCATTCTTTATTTTCGATAGCTTCTTCAAAAGTTATAGGATTTGAAGGAAAAAAAAGCAAATGTACATTCATAGACTTCTGCCAAAGCTCTAATTTTTTGTGGCGTAGTCTGTTCCGAAGACTCTTTTGAAGTAGAGGAATGGCTGCTTGTTGGAGTTGAATGGGGTGAAGTTGCTGAACTTTCTTGTAATTCACATGTAGGACTTGCACTTACCTGAGGCTTTATACGCTTCCAAGCTTCATAAGGTGTCCGATGTAATACAACCCTTCTGGGAGAAATATTCAACAAGTACACTGCAGTGGTGACCGCTTCTTCCCAAAAATCATTTGGAAGTCTCTTCGCCTTTAATAAGGTTCTAGCCATCTCCACCACAATATGATTCTTTTGTTCGGCTACACCATTTTTCTCTGGTGTATATGGTCATTAAATCCCTATGAATACCATTTTCTTCACAAAAAGTGATAAATTTGTGAGAGAGAAAAAAATTCACCACCCCTATCTGTGCGGAGGACCTTAATTAATACACTTTCCACTTTACTTGTCAACAAAAGCCTTGAACTTGATAAAACATTCAAAAGATCCCGTCTTGTTTTTCACAAAGTACACTCAAATCATTCGACTATAATCATCAGTAAATAACAGAAAATATTTACTTCCACCTAATGATTCAGTATTCATAGGTCCACATAGGTCAGCAAGAACTAATTCAAGACAAGTTGTAGCCCTCCATAATTTTCCTACATAAAATGATTTTTTACTTTGTTTTCCATATATACACCCTTCACACACATTCTCAGGAGCATCAATTTTAGGCAGTCCCAACACCATCTCATTTTGACTTAACAACTTCAAACCACTAATTTTTAAATGCCCATAACGTAAATGACGTAATTTAGATTCATCATTTTCAATAACAACCAAAGCCTTATTAACATTAGATACTTTAAGTGGAAACATTTTATTATTTTCTGTCATGCGTACATTTACCAAACCTTGACCATAATTTTTTTTATCTTTAATGGCACTGATGGGTCTCCAAAGTTTTTAGTTTATTTTGATGATAATAATTATTGGTAATTAAATTAATTAAAAGGGTAGAATCTCCTTCAGGGGTTTTATAAGTTAATTATTTTATTTACTTTAGCCTAAACTATTTTCTAAATATTATTGAATTAATTTTTATTGACCTTGATAATTTAAATATCAATTGTTAAATAAATTGATTCATAAAATAAAAAATTTTAAGACAAGGAGATCTCCTATTATTTTTCCAAAATAATTTATTTCCTTCAAAAAAACTAAATGGGAGAAATAAATTGTAAATTACATATACATATATATATATAAAACCGAATAATGCATGTATATAATTATATATGTGCATTATAGCTTTGACCATGTGTTTACTTAAATTGAAAAATAGACTAACAAATTGGGACGAGGATTTCGTGTGTGCTAGAGCATTAAAACACATGTGAAATATTTGAGATTTTATTACTAAAAGCTTTTTGACCAAAATTTTGAAAGTTTGAAAATTAAACAAAACCTTGTGCCTTGACCGAATTAAATAAACTCTCTCTTTGGAAGGCAAAATTTTTGATGGGCTTAAACATTTTCGGAAATGGGTTGGCAATCCGTGTGTTGTGTTACATAAAATTTTGATCCGGACCATTAAAATTGAATTAAAGCAATCTCAGCCATTTATTTCAAAAACAAACTTCAAAATTACTTCTTTGCCCTTAACCTCAAAAAACTATTAGTATGAGGCACTTTCATTCATTTTTTTTACCAATTCATTTGGAAAAAAAAAAGCTTACTCTCCTTGCCTACATACTCTCTCTCTAAAGCTTTCTATCTCTTCTTACCAAAGTTTTGATTATTTGAGAAGAAGAAATTGGTCCAAGTAATTGAAATACGTTATTTGATTTAGTTTATTTGAATTATCTCTTATTTAAATTAATAGATATATGAATATAAATTGTTATACACAATTATATATATTTATATTTTATCTATTTATTAAATAAAAAATCATACTTAGACACCTAGGTTACGGAGATATTCCTCTTAAGTGAGGGAATCGGACCGTACGATTCCTTAAAGTCCTAAGTGGCCTTTTATTGATATTATTTATATAAATATCGTATAGTAGATCTACACTTGATAGTTCAAAACAACACTGAGATATTCCTCTGAAAAGAGTGAATCATCTTAACCAGATTTAAAAATATAAGTGATCTATCAAAAGTATTTATATAAATATCAATTGTGAAACTATAAATTTTATCATACTTAGACACCGAGGGTACAGAGATATTCATCTTAAGTGAGGTAATCGGACCGTACGATTTCTCAAAGTACTAAGTGACTTTATAACCACTCACATAATAGACAAATATATTTGTTATATAAAGTATTGTTTAACTGATTAAGTTATTATACTTGAGAATTATTGTTTAGATTGATTTATTCATTTAATCACAAGTATTTGAACATAAATTTGTTCATAAAAAACTTGTTAGAGCTATCTGAAATTAAATTTTCTTAAATTCATAGAAACACATTCTTTATTATAAAGAATAAATAATTCTTTATAAAGTTGCATTATATATTTGTTTATACAGAAGCATCTTTTTAACTAACACTTAAATTGATTTATTTGCTTATTCAAGAAGTATTTTTTCACACAAAATATAAAAGTTATTTAAATTTTTATAACTGTGCATAATTTACTTATTCACTTATATAGAAACATTATTTAATCAAATCATAAATTACTATCTACTTATAAAGAAATATATTTTTTTAAGTATAAAAGTCTTTGAAACTTTTATAAATATAATTGCTCTTTAATTGATATCTGCTTATTTAAGAAGCACATTGCTATAAAATTTTTTGTAAAAAGAGAAAGTTAGAGTTAGTTTATTTTATGCACCTATGAAAAAAATGAGTAATTCTTCCACCAAGACCAGAGTTTTAGAGAGATCAGCTGGAAGTTGGATCTCTAGTGAACTTGTGAGGTGAGGAAGATGTTGTTGTTTCAAGACCAGATCGATCATAGAATAGAACTACACTCAAAAGAAGTACAACTAAACTTGAGGAGGGAGCTGAGAGCTTGCTGTCCAACATAGAATAGTTGAGAATAATTAGAAGTTTGTCTATAAAACTTTGTAAAAAAAATTTCGCCTATTGAAAGATTTTTTATTACAGGAAGTAATAGGATCTCCAGTTCTGGAGAGGAGATTGAGACTGGACGTAGCAACATATCCGGTATGTATGTTGTGAATTGGACAAATCTTTGTGCATTGTGTGATTGAATTTTTACTGTTTTGTATATTAATTTCTATCACTGCAAATTAATTATCTAAAAATTCAAAAAGGTTTAAGATAAATTTTTAAATCTGTAATAATCTATTCAACCCCCTTCTAGATTATTATTGGACTTTCAGACACATGATTCATCATAAAAAAAAAATTGAATATCTACTGTTCATTAATTGCCCAACACTCAACAAGTTATGTGCTAAACTTGGGACAAAGAAAACATTGTGAAGAAGTCTAACCTAACCACGATTGGTATCGATAGCTACTGTACCTTTCTTTTTAACCTAAATTTGCTTATTGTCTCCAAGTCTAATGTGCTTCCGTTGAGATTCATCAATTTCTTTGAACATTGATCTTGTTCTTAACATATGGTTAGAGCAACCACTGTCCACAAACCAAACATGACTTTCACCATCGTTAACATTGCAATAGGCCATGAACATGTTATTCTCCTATTCGTTTTCCTCAGCATAGCTTGCTTGATTTTCTTTACACCTGCAATGATCATTTGTGTCCAGACTGAGTACAAAAGGTGCATCACAGTCCTTTATCTTTGTTTCGATAGAAATCCTCCGTAACCTTTTTTTTGCTCAGATTGCCCATCAAGTTGACCTCTGCTCCGGCCATGAAAAATGCATTTGCCATGAAAAACGTCTTTGTCACGAAAAAAACTTTTGCCTCATCCTCTTCGTGTAGTTCTTTCCTCTTGAAAAGGTGTTTCCCCCTTCACTTGAACTGCATTCTCCTCATTTTTCTCAACTGATCTATTTAGTGTTGTTTCATGAGCTAGCAAAGAACCCATTAGTTCATCAAATGAAAAAACATACAAGTCTTTAGATTCCTCTATCGTACAACGTCAACATGATCAAATTTTTTAGTCAAGCTCCTTAAAACTTTGGCAACAATAGTTTTATCAGAAATTTCTTTACCATATTGTTGGGTCGTGATATTTCTCATATTGGGCCTTGTAGATTGGGTTTAATTATCCAATCAATCTATTGGGTCTCGAATATTGGGCCTAATTTTCACATTATATCTCCTTAATATTGGGCCGGGTCAATGGATTGGTCCATTAGATCTTTTAATATCTCTATTTTTGACTTGTAATGATGAAAAAGGAAGGCTGTTGACCAAAGGTCTGCAGATCATTAATGTGGATGGGAATATAATCGGCCGGCGGTATGCACAGTGAAAGAAAAAGGTGACAACCTGCATGCAGTCGACAATGATCATTGAGGAATGGGGGGGTGTCAGGGGGGAGTAGGTGGCACGGTAAACCAGGCAAAAGAGTATAACCTAGCAAGGAAGTCTCTAAGGAAAGGTACGCATACACACGACCCACGATTTTTATCTCTCTTGAGACACCAGATATTTTATCCTCCATTGTTAAACCTTGAACGGCCTGTACTGACTCTCACGCTGGAGCTATCCCCCGACGGTCCAGCCGTCAAGCTTTTGGTGCTGACTGTGTTTACTGTGCAGGATTAGGGCGTCTTACGTGATTGGGACGTCACCAAAGATCTTGGCGTTAACATTGGCGCTAGAAGGAGGGCTGAGTTCTAGTGTCTTGAGTATTTTTTTTTTCAATCACACACATTGTGGTCGTTCTACGTCAGTGTTCATGGGAAAAAGTAGAACGCCAACACCCGAAGGGCAAGCGATGGTTGTGAGCTCGTCGTTGCCCCGTATTTCGATAAAGGATCGCCTGGGTCCTTCTAAAAGTGCTCACGATAACACGGCCTCCAAGTACGATTCGGGAGACCTTCGTCCGAAGATTCATGGTAAGGCCAGACGGAGGCTCGTCTTTGATACAGATAAAGAGCGAGATCATAGTCAAGGGCAAGCAGAAGGTTCACCGACCAAGACTTATCACCGAAATGGTCAGGAGGACAGAGCTGTCAAGTTGGCGAGGATGGCAGACGAAGCGGATAGGGCCTTAGAAGTCCTTTTAAAACAGAGAGAAGATATGGCCAAACAAATGCTTCGGGTGGCCGAATTGAGAGACGAGACATCCAGGCATGTACAGTCCGAAAGACGGAGTAGGCACAAGGAAATGCAACGGCGAGAGGGGAAAGAGCCGGAGCATTCTGTACACGTATCTAGGGGTCGTTCTCGCGACAGAAGGAGGTCCAAGAGCAGAACTCTCTTGGCCTCGAAGAAGGCACTAATGGTCGTTAATTCTCAGCATCGAGACAACAACAGACAAATGAGTAGGTCAAGGGAAATCGAGCCAGAAATCAGAAGGAGAGAGCACCAATGTAAGTATTCTCGACATGAGAATAGAATTGTACGCAGGAGTAGATCCAGGAGTCCAACAAAGGCAACAGGGTCAGGTGGAAGAGGTCAGTCTGTTCGGGATTAGAAGTTTGCCCAGGAGATGGAAGTCTCCTCGCAGCCAGAAGGTGTAGATTTTCTGGCAAAAGAATTGAAAGAGCTTAGAAAGCAGTTAGCGGAGTTCCAACAGGCGAAGGACACCCCGGGGAAGAAGGCATTTCCTTTCTCCTCAAACATTCTTAAGGAAAAGGCAGACGTCACTAAGAAGCTGCCACGAATGGAGAGTTACGACGGATCTGGAGATCCTTATGACCACAGCCAGGCGTTTGATCGGCTGATGGATTATTATGACTTTACCGATGCTGCCAAGTGTCACACGTTTGTCACAACACTAAGAAAAGATGCGAGGCAATGGATGGGAACTTTACCGTCAGATTCAATTTCTTCTTGGACCGAGCTCTGTGACAAGTTCCATGCCCGCTTTGGGAGCAACCGAAGAAGAGAAAAACCTACGGGTTCTTTAGCCCAGGTCAGACAGTTCACCAACGAATCCTTAGGCCAATATGTGAAGAGATTCAGAGAAGTAGTTGGTCAAGTGTCCGATTTAAATGATCTCCAGGCGGTAGGGTTGTTTCAGAATGGTTTAGATCTGGTGAAGTCTGAAAAGCTAGTGAAGAAATTGATGTTTCATCATCCGAAGAGCCTGACAGAAGCTTTCGACAAGGCAGAAGGTTATATTGTTGTGGAAGAGGCCATGAATAGCCTGAAGCATCCTTCCTCGGACCAAATGAAAGAGGCAGATATTCTTAAGACTGACGGCGATCAGAGGAAGACGGGGGGATATAATGATCGGCGAGAGGGCAGTTCGAAAAAGTACAACAACTCATGGCGACAGGGGAATAGTCGTCCACCTGCGTCCGCCCCTAAAGTGAATAAGGTTTATACCAGACTGAATACGGATAGGTCGGTAATTTTGGACCAGATCAGGAACCAGCCATTCTTCGAGCCACCTCGTGATAATTACAGGACAGGGCAGGGCAACTCTCGCAAATATTGTGGCTATCATCAAGCCGCGGGCCATGATACTAATGAGTGTTGCAATCTGAAAGATTTTGTGGAGAAGAAGATTCAAAGCGGTTTGCTGGTTCAGTTTGTGGCAGGGAGGGACCGACAAGATCAGTAGAATGTGGATCGTACTGTTCAAATGGTTCAAATGGTTCCGCCCGTCCAAAATGCTCCAATACCACCGCCAAGGCACGTCGTCGATGTGATAACCGGTGGGACAGCAGGTAAAATAGTAGGGAAGAAGAGGAGAGGATATTTAGATGCAGTCATGTCCGTGACGGGCGCTCCCCCGGAGACCGACAGAGCATTTCCTGGAACTGTTATTTCTTTAACCGATGCAGATTATCCTTCGGAGTCCATCGAGCCACACGAAGAAGCGTTGGTGATCACTGCACAAGTGGGTTCGATGGATGTGAAACAAATGATGATAGACAACGGGTCTTCGGTGGACATTCTGTATGCCCATGCTTATCATAGGATGCATCTCGAGGGACAAAAGATGGAGGTTGGGCAGGAGGCTCCTTTGTACGGTTTTAGCAACGATCCAGTCAGGGTTGCAGGCACTATTGAACTCCCAGTAGTCTTCGGCACAGCTCCTCAGCAGGTAGAAATAACATGTAAATTTTATGTTGTGCATGTAGATTCGGCTTACAACGCCATACTGGGAAGACCTACCTTGATGGCTCTCTAAGCAGTGACTTCCATCCCTCATTTTAAAATCAAGTTCCCTACGGCACATGGAGTGGGAGAGGTAGCAGAGGATTTGGATCTGGCCCGACGCTGTTATCGGAATGCTGTTATTTCCTCAAGAATAGGGGTCAGCAAGCAGAAACAAACCATGGCAATCGAGATAGAACCCTTTACTGAAAGCAGTTCGGAGCCGTTGGTTATTCCCACAGGAGATACAGAGGAGATCGAGTTGGTTCTTGGAAAGAAGGACAAAACCGTAAAGATTGGTTCAGGATTGCCGGAGCCTCTTCGGACAAACCTTATGGAACTTCTTCGCTGTTATGTAGATATCTTTGCATGGGAGCCACATGACATGCCCGGGATCAGTCGAAAGATTGTCGAGCATCGGCTGGATGTGGATCCATCAAAGAAGCCAGTTCGACAGAAAAGACGGATCTTTGCACCTGAACGACAAAGGATCATTGATGAAGAGATCGCGAAGCTGATAGCTGCTGACTTTATCTTTGAGATAGACTATCTGGAGTGGATGGCAAATGTAGTGTTGGTACAGAAGCAGAATGGGAAATGGCGGGTTTGCATCGACTACACCGACCTGAATAAAGCTTGTCCGAAGGACTTCTATCCCTTACCCCATATTGACCAACTTATTGATGCAGCTTCGGGGTATGCACTACTAAGCTTTATGGATGCTTTTTCAGGTTATCACCAAATTTCCATGTGCGATGAGGACATTCCAAAGACAGCATTCATCACACACCGTTCGGTGTACGCCTATAAGAAGATGACCTTCGGCCTGATTAATGCTGGAGCCACCTACTAGAGAATGATGAATTTTGTCTTCCAAAAGCAGCTGGGAAGGAACATGGAGGTGTATGTAGATGATATGATCGTGAAGAGCACGGTGACTCAGAAGCATTTAGATGATCTAGAGGAATGCTTTCAGACAGTCCGTCATCGCAAGTTGAGGCTCAATCCTACAAAGTGTACCTTCGGACTCGGTGCGGGGAAATTCCTGGGTTATCTGGTCAGTCAGAGGGGCATTGAAGCCAATTCGGAGAAGATCCAGGCTATTCTAGACATGAAGACTCCTCAGTCGTTCAATGACGTTCAACGTCTGACCGGTAGGATTGCAACTTTAAGGAGGTTCATGTCCAAATCTGCAGAGAGATGCTTACCATTCTTCAACACACTGAAGGGACCGAAGAACGCAAAGACATTCCAATGGACTTCGGAGTGTGAAGACGCCTTCCAAGGTATAAAGACCTATCTGTCTTCTGCTCCCCTATTGGTAAAGCCTACCCCAACAGAGACCTTGTATTTGTACCTTGCGGCGAGTTCGTTAGCGGTTGGAGCAGTGCTGGTTCGGGAGGTCAGTGGAAAGCAATATCCGGTCTATTATGTCAGCCATGTCCTTAGAGATGCTGAAACCAGGTATCCCAATATTGAAAAATTTGCTTTTGCTTTAGTAATTGCTAGCCGAAAGCTTCGGCAATATTTTCAAGGCAGGCTCCTGATCGTCTACACGGATCAACCATTGAAGAAGGTAATAGGTAAGCCAGAAGTTTCGGGAAGGTTAGCAGCATGGACCATGGAATTATTCTAATTTTTTATTGAATATCATCCCCAAACTGCTATCAAGGGGCAAGCCTTGGCCGATTTTATAGTGGAATGTTCATTCTCCGAAGCGGATGCTGAGCTGCCAGAAACAGAGACATCCGATCGAACAGTTGCAGTTCTTCAACACGGTCAGAGTGCATGGACGTTGTATATAGATGGGTCTTCTACGGTGAATGTTAGTGGGGCAGGGATTATCTTGACGAGTCCAGAGGGATTCAAGGTGCAGTAGGCCATCAGGTTTGGATTTAAGGCTACAAGCAACGAGGCCGAGTATGAAGCAGTGTTGGCGGGAGTTCGGCTGGCAAAGAGTCTAGAAATACAGAAGTTGATTATTTACAGTGACTCTCAGTTGGTCGTCAAGCAGTTATCGGGAGATTATGAGGCTCGTGGGACAAGGATGATCAAATATTTGGCGGAGTTGAAAGACCGACTTCAACACTTTGTCTCTTATGAGTTTCAGGACATCGAGCGTAACGACAATTCTATCGCCGATGCATTGTCAAAGTTAGCCACCACGGATGCCGTTGTTTTTAATGGGTCAGTCTATTTGGAGGTCTTGCAGTACCCGAGTATCCAACACGAAGCAGTAATGTGCATTGAGAGATCTAACTATTGGATGACTCCCTACATCGAATATTTGGCAGATGGCGTCCTTCCTTCGGATCAGATGCTCGCGAAGAAGGTCAAGTATAAGAGTTCGAACTTCGTTCTTATTGATGGGGATCTTTATCGAAGGGCATTTTCGTCACCATTATTGAAGTGTTTGGTTCCGTCTGAAGCAGAGTATACCCTTCGGGAGGTTCATGAAGGCATCTGCAGCGATCACATGGCTGCTAAATCACTGGCATACAAAGTTCTTTGGCAGGGGTACTACTGGCCAACGATCTTCAAGGAAGCTACTGAGTATGTGAAGAAGTGTGACAAGTGTCAGCTCAATAGTCCGATCCCACATCAGCCACCAGAAGAGCTATACTCGATCTTATCTCCTATACCCTTCGCTATCTGGGGGGTTGATATACTGGGGCCTTTGCCAAAAGCTAAAGGACAGGTCAATTTTGTTATAGTTGCTATTGATTACATGACTAAATGGGTAGAGGCGAAACCACTTCGGCTGATAACAGAACAGGAGTGTCTGAAGTTTATGAAAGAGTCCGTAGTGTTTCGCTTCAGAATTCCTAAGGGTGGTGATATCAGACAACGGACGCCAGTTTGTGGGATCGAAATTTGAAGGATTTCTGAAAGAATTAAGGGTCCAGCACAGGAAGACTTCGGTGGCTCATCCACAATTAAATGGGCAGGTCGAGGTGACTAACAGAATACTTCTGAACGGGATCAAGCGCAGATTGGACGAAGCCAAAGGAAGATGGCCGGAAGAGCTACTCAGTGTATTATGGGCTTACAAGACTACACCGAGGACAACAACAGGAGATTCACCTTTCAGACTGGCCTATGGTACTGATGCCTTAGTCTCAGTCGAAATTGGATCTCCAAGTCTTCGCGTTAGTCAATTCAGAGAGATCTACAATGACGAAGGACTGAAGGCCAACTTGGATCTATTAGAAGAAGTCAGAGAAGTGACTTTGATCAAATTAGCAGCCTACCAGAGGAGAGTTGCCAAGAATTACAACAAAGGGGTAAAACTCCGAAGGTTTGAGGTGGGAGACTTCGTCCTCAGAGAAGCCGAAGCATCTACACCACAGAACACGGGGAAGCTAATGCCGAATTGGGAAGGACCATATGAAGTAACTGAAGTACCAAAGCCCGGGACGTACCGACTGAAGGCATTGGATGGATCCAAAATAAAGAACACGTGGCACGCTGGCAGACTTCGAAAATATTTTCAGTAGAGATCGAGTTAGTTAGCCAGAAGTCTGTATATGGTTGTTCAAAATCAATAAAATTCACTTTTTCACGATTGATGTTCTTCCTATTTGGCAATAAGTTCACACCGAAGTAAGGAGGTATGGTCGGACTCGCTGGCCATTCGATGGCAGCCTATTCATTCGTTAACCTGTGTGGTAGTCGAATCCTATGATCCTTTTTAATATTGTTTTTACCTCGAGTGGTAAATCAATGGGCACCGAAGTAAGGAGGTATGGTCGGACTCGCTGGCCATTCGATGGCAGCCTATTCATTTGTTACCCCGCGTGGTAGTCGAATCCTATGATCCTTTTTAATTTTTTTTTACCCCGAGTGGTAAATCAATGGGCACCGAAGTAAGGAGGTATGGTCGGACTCGCTGGCCATTCGATGGCAGCCTATTCATTCGTTACCCCGTGTGGTAGTCGAATCCTATGATCCTTTTTAATATTGTTTTTACCCCGAGTGGTAAATCAATGGGCACCGAAGTAAGGAGGTATGGTCGGACTCGCTGGCCATTCGATGGCAGCCTATTCATTCGTTACCCCGTGTAGTAGTCGAATCCTAGGGTCCTTTTTATATTGTTCTACCTCGAGTGGTAAACAGATGTCCTTATATACTTGTTCTACCCCGAGCGGTAAGCAGGATCTTGATGGTGCAAAGAGGATCAACCGAATACACCTTACACATGACCGATCTCATACTTCGGTAACGACAAATGTACATCACTTTGTTTTATGCAAGTGTTGAGTTCGGTTCAGTTCATTTAATTCAGTTCATTTCATTCTTTAACTTAACTATCATATGCCTTATCTGATTCACTATCTAAGTTAAATTCACTCAGATTAATTGATGCTGAATAACTGACAAGGAACGAATCAAAACAGAAGTCATAATCAAACATAAATGGTGGTTCATTGATAAATTCAAACATTCATCCATCTATTCAGTCCTAACAATTAACTATTATAAAAAGTAAAGAATTACTTGATAAAGTTTTTTAAAATAACCTCAAAAAAGACATAGTTTTTACAAATCATCAAAATATCAGAAAAAAGCAAAAAAGACTTTCAAGCACCGCCTTCACCTTCAGAGTCAATTAGAACTGGGTCTAGCTGAGCAGCAACCAACTTTTCCTTACCCCGCTCCCGGCAATCTTTATACCCTTCGTAATATACCTTCAGAATCTCTGCGCCATGCTCGTCAGACGCACGATAATCCGCCTGTATCTGTTTACGCAGTTCTTCGGTCAGAGGAGGATCTCGTTCTTCAAGTACCTTTATCTTGCCACGAAGTTTGCGACGTTTGGCCCTATGGATTTTTCTATCACCCCGAACCTTCGTCTGAACTTCGCCGAGTTGTATTGACAGGTTTTGATTTGTTGCAGCAAGACCCTCATTGGTAGTCTTCAGGGCTTCGGTTTCTGCAACAAGTCTAATATTCATATTGGCCAATTTCTGTTCACTGGCTTTTGTTGTCTTCAGTTCTTCTCTGACCGAGCTCAGTACCTCGTTCGTTTCCCTCAGATCCCCCTTGGTTTGGGCCAACTCCCTCTGAAGGCTTTCATTAACATGAAGATTGGCTTCATATTCATTTCTCTCCCGGACCAGTGTAGCTTTCAACAGGTTGTTCTCCCTTCGCAGAGTCTCCTCATCGGATTCAACATTTATATGTCTGGGACGTAAACGTCCGAAGACTGCATTTGCCTGCACATATGTGACGATATCCAGTTAATCTCAGATATTTAAACAAGAAAAGAAATATTTAACCAAGAAAATTATCATTTACCTTTGCCAGATAACTCATGCCTTCGTCAAGAAAATTCCCGTTCGTATGGTTATCGAATCGGCGATCGTCAGTCTCTTGAAAGAAGGCATCGAAGAGCCGAAAAGGAAAATTCACGTTGTATCGGGGCCACAAGGTCGGCATTCCCGTAGCCTCTTCATGGAATTTTTGGGATGAAGGCCTTGGAGGGGGAAGGCATAGGTTGATCACGAGGAGGAGAGGGATCCGTATATATATTCTCTGGGGAGAGAGATCGAGCCGGAGACGGGACGCTGTCAGAAGGTTGCTTTCTCTTCTGAGATGGTGTCACAGTGGGTTCAGTTCATTCTTCCTCAATAGTGGTTCGAGTCTCCATTTGGGTTATTGTGGGAGGAACACCCGAAGAAGGTACCCTAAGCTCGTCGGAGGTTAAGGGGGTAACTTGGGTTCTCAACTTCTTGATCCGAATAAGCTGTCTTCGATCGCCTGCAGGTAGATCTAACAGACTTTTTCGGGCTGGTAGAGTCGGGTTGATAATCGGTGGTGTCGAGTCGATAATTGGTTGAGTTGGGCCAACGACTGATGGCGTTGGATCGACAGTTGGTGGTATCGGATTAATAGCTGAGGGTGTTGGGTTGACAGTTGGTTCAGTTTCGGAAAGGGCTTCGGAATCAGATGGGATAAAAATTGGTCGAGGTCCTCGAGTGGCTCTTCTTTTTCGACGAGGTCGAAGGACTTCTTCTGGGATAATAGGTTCATCATCCGCAGATGTTTGGATTGGGGGCTCAGTAATATGGGTTTCAACAGTTGGTATCTCAGTAAGGGGTTTGAACTTGGAAGAAGCTTCCGGATGTGGAGGGTCGGCGTCGACCTCTGCAGTTTTTCCGGCTATGTTACCTTCGGAAGGGACTTCCTGTTGGGAGGATTCGGCAGTAACTTCTACGAACCTCCCAGCTAGAAAATCCTCCAACTCCTTCACCTCCGAAGACAATGGTTTGATCAAAGTTACTGCAGAAGATTAACAGTTTTACATCAAAATCAATATTACAGCAATTTTCAAAATATTGATAAAGTAAACCCATACTTACATTTGTGGTCGTACAACCACGCTTGCTTGGAGAGAAGTCCGTATTTCCATTCTTCCTTCGGGAAGTTGTCAAACAGTTCCATCATTTTAACCTCGCGTTCTTCGGAAACGTCTCCAAAATCAGCAGAGATCTTCTCATTAGTGGCCCAGTTCGGTAAAGAGGAAATTTCAGGTCCCTTGACATAAAACCATTTTTCGTGCCATCTCCTATTACTAGAGGGGGTGTTAACCAACGAACGTCTCTCGAATTTCTCCCCTGTCTTCGAGGAATGTTTGCTTATGGCCTTGAATCCTTTCTCTCTGGATTGACCGATCTTGTATACTGTGAAGAAGAAGTCGAGTGTAGGCTCTATACCTAACTCATGGCAGAAAGCGATGAATGCTAAGATGTGAATGTAAGAATTCGGCACCAATTGGGCGAACCCAACACCCAGAAACCCTAAGAGGGTCACTATGAAAGCATGGAGAGGAAACCGAACTCCCTTTTCCAGGATGGTCACCGGAGCAGCCGTCCATCCTTCTGGACGTTGGTACCTTCGCTCTTCAGATCGGGGAGCTCTCACCAGATGGGTATCCGGAATATGGCAGGGAGTGCGAATCCTCTTCAGGTCAACCTCTGTGATTGTCGACGGAATATTGGCATGTGCATACCGTTCCTTACTCCTGTAGAATGCGGAAGGGTTGGAAAGGGGTTTCATTACCGGATCCTTACTAAAAATTGCTGGTGTCGTATGGGAGGATGAGGCCTCCTTGCCGGAGTTTGGGTTTGGTGGAATGGTCGTAATAGGAGTCACCCGAATTGGAGAATTTTGACTAGTGCTAGGGGTTGCCATCGATCGTATTTTGCAGAGAAGGTGAAGAAAGCTATGGAAGGAAGAAAAGAGCTCAAAGGTCTGAAATTCAAATTGGCAGGTAAAACTGTCAAATTTGGTAAAGTTTACCTCTTATACTGACGGTTACACGAATTACGAAGGCGGCACATTTAATTTCTGGCAATGATAAGAATTCGAATGGAGAGCATCCGGGTTAATCCTCAAATATTTTATCAAATTGGGCCTCCCATTTGGACTTCCGGTTTTCAGCCCATCTTTTTCAAATTTAACCCTTAACTGTTTGGGCCTTTTACGTTGGACATCCGGATATCCTCTGCCTTAACTTATGGATCAAATCGAGTATGTCTTAGTCACCCCTTATCATGGACCATTCATAGTTTTCTATTAAAAAATTCTGTTTAATAAAAAACTAGGGGGCAATGTTGGGTCGTGATATTTCTCATATTGGGCCTTGTGGATTGGGTTTAATTATCCAATCAATCTATTGGGTCTCGAATATTGAGCCTAACTTTCACATTATATCTCCTTAATATTGGGTCGGGTCAATGGATTGGTCCATTAGATCTTTTAATATCTCTATCTTTGACTTGTAATGATGAAAAAGGAAGGCTGTTGACCAAAGGTCTGCAGATCATTAATGTGGATGGGAATATAACCGGCCGGCGGTATGCACAGTGGAAGAAAAAGGTGACAACCTACATGCAGTCGACAGTGATCACTGAGGAATGGGGGGCTGTGTCAGGGGGGAGTGGGTGGTACGGTAAACCAGGCAAGAGAGTATAACCTAGCAAGGAAGTCTCTAAGGAAAGGTACGCATACACACGACCCACGATTTTTATCTCTCTTGAGACACCAGATATTTTATCCTCCATTGTTAAACCTTGAACGACCTGTACTAACTCTCACGCCGGAGCTATCCCCCGACGGTCCAGCCGTCAAGCTTTTGGTGTTGACTGTGTTTACTGTGCAGGATTAGGACGTCTTACGTGATTGAGACGTCACCAAAAATCTTGGCGTTAACACATATGACCTCACTTGATTAACAATTGCAGTAGCTCTAGATAAAAAATCTTGGACTGATTCATTGTCTTTCATAAATAAAGTTTCAAATTCACAATGAAAAGATTGGAGTTTCACGGTAATTACCTTTGATGAACCTAGAAACTCATTTTTTTAGAGTCATCCAAGCTTCTTTTGAAGTCTCTGCTTCTGCTATTTTGAAAAAAAATGGTGTCATGCAAAACTTATTGAAAGAAGAACAAAGCTTTTACATCTCTTTTTTTTGTTTCTCTATCGTCATCTTCGTATCCATTCTCAACCAAGTCCCAAAGCTCCTGTGATCTGAACAGAGTTTTCATTTTCAAAGGTTGAGAATCAAAGGTTGAGAAGTGTTCATGGAAGTACCATTAGCGGCCATGATAGCAACTCCCAAATGAAAGAACCTAGGATTTGATACCAATTTGTTGGAATATAGATAGGAAGAGAAAAAAGAAGAGCTGGAAAATAAGATAAATATTGTACTGAAAAATAATGCTAGTTGCTTGATTTTTATTTCTGAACATAACAGGCCTTTTATAGGCTTATATACAATGATAACTGAACTCCTATTAATCTTAACTAAAAAGAGAAAAATCTGGAAAAGATATTAACAACCTAAAGGATAACATGAAATTTAGCACTTTCTCTGGTCATATGACCAAGTCAATAACAGTAAACAACAAGTTTGAATCAAATCTTAACAATTTTGTCAACATCGAGGCTCAAGTCATATGGCTATGGGATTGACAAACAAGGAGATAACATGGTCCTTCAGCACTTTCTCTGGGTGAGAGTATCCATCCTCCTCCTTGTAAACAACATCCAAAATCCGAGTAAGGTTGAGAACCCGAATGACAATCTGCATGGGGACAGCAGTTGGCCTGAGACATTCCTTATTTATATCCTTCCATGAATTTTCAATCCTTTTAAAAAATTCAGCTACTATCTCTTCCTTTGTACCTCCATGCTCCTTCATGTAGCATTCAATCCCTGTAGCAACATGTCCCCTTTGTTGTTCCTCCTACAAAGTTTGAGAGCCTTTAGAGAGAATTGAACATAAAAGTCACATTAATGATACGTTTGGATTGAAAGAATAGAATAAAGAATGAAATGATTCATTCTATTTTAGATGGAATGAGTTATTCCATATGTTTTCCCTCTCCCAAGAAACCAAGCAGAATTTTTTTTATTCCAATTACAATCAAACACAATTTTTTTCATTCCATATGAATGAGTCATTCAATTCTCACTTTCATTACTCCAATCCAAACATCCAAACGTATCATTCATCTTTAAACTTCTATAAATAAAACTTTCTTGCAACTGGTGTGTAATAACTATGTAAGTGAAGGTATTTTAGGTAATTTCACTTGCACATATTTTTGCACATATTTTTAGAAACACAAAAAATTGTAGTCACATGATTAGTGTATGATGAAGAGGAAATATTGGTGGAGCCAGTATAAACAATATATACCCTTTAAAGACTAAATTGCCCTTCATTTTGAGTCTTGTGACTTATTCTGACAAGAAATACTAAATCGTTGCCAGGAGATCTTATTTATAGAAACTCAAGCATATTAATCTTTAATTTCTTAAAATTAAAATATTAGAAAAAAAGATAAACAAATATTTGCGTTGGATCTTGATTTCAAAAAGTTTAAAATGGACAGTTTATTTCTTTCTAAGGTCTATAAAATTAAGTTGTATTTATATAGCTGAGAGTTATTGCAACTCTCTGCTATATAAAATACAATTTAATTTTATAAACGACTCAAAATCAACTGTCCATTTTAAACTATCTGAAATCAAAATCCGTCTGTGTTTTGTGTGTGTGTTGGATATATGAGTGAATAGCTCATGAGTCCTTATGTCATCGATAAGCCGGCCAATTGTGTTTGAAGCAACAAGGCATTGAGGTTTCTTTGCTGCCCAGTCAAATGCTTGAATAGTAGCAACTTCTCCCATGCCCATAATGGATGATATTCCATGCAAGAAATTAGAATCAGTAACTAAAGCATTGGCCATATACTCATCAAATGATGGAACATATTTTTCATGAAACCACTTGGCCTCCAGAAAATGGCACCTCGTGACTTCTTTGAACTATTGCGAGTGATGACAAAATCACGGAATAAAAAAAAATGTTAATTAATAGAGATGGTTTGATCCACTTATTTATCTCGTAAAATTAATCCGCATAAAGTACGAGAAGATCCCAGGGGGTTGGAAAGGGGGGATTGTACTTCCTCCAGTTCGAATATATAATTCAAAATTGGGATTAGGATGCCCTCTCCTCTAATTTCTCTCAATACACATTTAGCGATATAAATATTATATTTAGTGACAAAATAATCGTTGAGAGACTCGATACAATAAAATTTGCATTAATAATTGTGTCGCTAAAGATTGTGTAGGTAAATGGATATTGAGAGAAATTAGAGGTTAGGTGTAATGGAGAGGATCATAATCCTCGAAATTGATATTTATTTTTATAGTATTGAACAATATATTTATAAAAATTATTAACTATCTAAAAAGACTATTGATTACAAAATTAAAGATTCTTTATTCTTTTTTCTTTTCTTTTTTAAAAAAGTTTGAATGAATCTCATCAATTTTAGCTTTAAAAAAATCGAATATCAATTTTAAAAAGTTAATTTTGGTGTTATAATTTGGAAGTTATATAGTAGTCAAGTCTTACTGCTTCTTTTGAATACTCAGCCCCATATGATCTTCCTTCCCTGGACAATTCTTTGTTTAGCTCTTGGTAGACATTTAACTTAGCTCTATATAACAGCTTCATGTAATCTGGAAGTTCCTCAATGGCGCTCATATCCCACCTAACAACAATACATGTACTCACCAGCCTATGCACATTTCATTTCGTTGGTATGATCAAAATAATAAATAAGGTAAAATGCAATTTATCACGTTTTTACTCTTCAACACTTGTAGTTAAAAATCCCTTTAAGTTTGTCCATGACTAATCATGAGGTACGGTCGGGTGTCGAAGTGTGAACCTCTCTCAAGAAAGTTTACAGCATCCACAAGGGTTCGAAATCGAGATCTCTTGCTTAAGCAATCAGCAAGGCCGGTACAAACTTTTTGGGGGCCTCAAGCTAAATATTAAATTGGGGCTTTTTTTTTAACCATTCAATACTAAATTTCAGCATGAAGATAGTGGTAAGTGGGCCTTTGGAAAAAAAGAAGAATAAATTTCTGCCTTGGGAAAAAAGAAAATAAATTTCAGTCTTCCGTTAGAGTGAGAAAAAAATATCTTTTATGATTGTACTTATAGCTACTGTTTTGCTGGGATTTTTTTTTTGACTTTTTTAATGGGTTCTAACATATATGAATTATTAAAATTTGGGAGTCTTCTCAATTTTAGGGGCCTCAAGTAATTGCTTAAATGACTTAACATATTAGCCGGCTCTGGTGACCAAAGCCCCTTCGCCCCTTCCACTCAGGTCAACCTTCGTTAGTAACTATGTCACTAGCTATTGGTTATATTATATTTGAAATCAAATACATTTTCTACATATGCAATCGTCAACCGGACACCTGTCCCCTTTTCCATTACCCTATAATACTTATAAAGGGTTCATATATATAAAAATAAAACAAATTAAAATCTGTTTTCAATCAAAAAGTATAAATTATCTACAAAATTTAGATCGCGAGCAGTGCCTCCGGACTCTACTAATTAATTATTTATGATATTATTGTTAGAATATTTTATTCCTTATGTGGCCTTTACTATTTATGTAATTATTGGGCTTACATATTGTATTAATTTAATAACTTTATTTATGGGTTTGGTAATTAATTAATATGTGGCCTATAAATAATATTCCTAATAGTATTTGGTATAATGGGCCCTAGGGTTTCATAATCTTGATGGACGATTTTGACCCTTAGTTATTATATAAATAAAACAGTTAGGGTTTGGTCCCACTTGTCGTCTCAAGAATTTTTATACACACCTATACATCCATCCTAAGATTGAGAGAGGCAATTGAAGACATTCACCCTTAAGCGCAGTGGAAGCGTGATACATACAAGATGACTTCTCTCAATTCATGTAAGTACTTAATGTTATTATGATTATTTGATTTTATTTTATTCTATACAATAACACGTTCCTGTATAATTTATTCAACATCTGGTATCAAGAGCTACGGTTACACTATTGTATAGAATAAATTAATTATGTTGTTAAGTTAGAAATTTTATTTCCGCATAACCTTTTTATTGGGTATGTTCCCTGAAAAGGAATTTCTGAAAATAACGTAAATCTATTTTCGTTCGTGATTATGATTTCGATTATAAAATTATGGAAAGATTGGTAAATCCGGCTAGTCTGTCTGCGAAAATATAAAAAGTTTTATGGACTTTGTGTTGCCTCATCAATCAAACTATAACATGTAAATATATATTGACGGTGACATGCATGTGTTGGGTAAAGCACAATGATTACCCAAATGCTGTGAAATTCATTAACTGAGTTCAGGTATACATGTTATACATGATTAATGTTAATTTATAGTATATATATGATTATGAAAATTTTGTCATATGTCTGTTGATTTTAATTACGTGAAAGTGGGAATGATACCTTGGTGCTTGCATGAAATCGTGTACCTTAGCCTTATTTACCGTAAATTTAATTATGTTGTTAATTGTGTTGTTGACGTAATTAGCATAAGCGAATTAGCAAATATGCTATTGAATTGATAAGTACTCTGTCTATGTTAATATATATACATATTGCAGCATATAATTGCAGACCTTTATATGCGTTAACATATAATTGCAGTATGTGTATTTATATGTTAAATTTATTATTTATTATGTAGGGATAATATTATGATATTCTTATACCCTCATGTATTCATGTTAAAATTAACGTGATTATTTTATAATCAATTCATGTTCATAATTATATATTTTAATTTAAAATTTTAGAACATGATATAATATATTATTAGGGCTTTTAAGTTGGTACATGTAAATTTTAAATAATGTTAATTTTCAAACTTGATTAATGTGTTTAAAGAAAATTGAGTTTGATCATAATAATTTACATGTATGCGTGACTCTTTTATTGTTAAAATTAATAATCAACCCAATGGAGGGTTATTAATTGAAACAATTAAAGATTAAAAAAAGTCACATAATGTTACATTTAATAAATGAATATTTTAATTTTACCCAACGAAAAATTAGAATCAGAATTTTTTAAATGGAATTTTATTGCATAAGTAACATGTTTATTTCGTTTTCTGCCCAACGGTGATGCGTGGATAAATGTGTTGTGCATTATTTTATGGGAATGTTATTAGTATATTATTAATTGGACCAACGAAAAATTAATAATTATGCACCAACATCTCATTAAAATCTATTTTTAGGTGTTGTAAATAGATTTTATATAACTAACTGTTTGCCCTACAGTTGGTTTTTATTATGATTAATTATTGTTGTACATTGTGGTTTTCTTTTAGTTTCTTGTAAGCATGCTTATGAGCTTGATTGTATTTCAGCATTGACTCCAACTAGTATTTCTGGGTATCTCTCTGGAATTGAAGCCTTGAATGGAATTAATTTTACTGTTTGGAAAGAGCAAATGAAAATTGTTCTCGGCGTTATGGATTTGGACTATGCATTACGAGTTGATCATCCTGCTCCACTTACAGATACAAGCTCAATTGAGCAAAAATCTATTTATGAAAAATGGGAGCAATCCAACCGCATGTCCCTTATGATTATGAAAAACTCTATCACGACAGTTATTCGAGGAGCCATTCCTGACTCTGAGAATGCTAAAGAGTACTTAACTTCAGTCGAGGAACAATTTAAGGGTTCTTCTAAAACTCATGCAAGTACCCTTATTTTGAAAATGCTCACTAACAGGTATGATGGGTTTAGTGGAGTGCGCGAGCACATTATGATGATGAACGACATGGCCTTTAAATTAAAGGGTATGGACATGGCGATTTCTGAGGGTTTTCTTGTTCACTTCATTATGACTTCTCTTCTTGCACAGTTTGATCCATTTAAGATCAATTATAACACGCAGAAAGAAAAATGGAAGATGAGTGAGTTAATTGCCATGTGCGTCCAAGAAGAAGAAAGGCTTAAGATTGAAAAACCTAATGTTGCTCATCTAACTACCACTAGATCTCATAAGAAGAAGGCTCATAAAAATGGCAAAGGTTTTAACAATAAGGATAAGCAAATTTCTACCAAAACAAATAAGGCAAATCATTCAGGTAACAACTCTGAGGCATGTCCTAAATGTCACTTCTGTAAGAAGCAAGGACATATTCAGAAAGAATGTCCTAAATTCAGAGAATGGCTTGAAAAGAAAGGTATACCGTCCTTCAATTATGTAACTTATGAATCCTTTCTAATTGATGTTCCTTCTAATACATGGTGGCTTGACACTGGTGCTATGGTTCACATTACTAATTCATTGCAGGGATTCCTTTCAAAGAAGACGCTCCAAAAGGGGGAATGAACCATTAAAGTTGGCAATGGAGAGTCTATACAAGTTGAAGTTGTAGGAACTCTTCCTTTAGTTTTGGAGAGTGGTTTCACCTTGTATTTATATGATACTCTTTATGTTCCCAGTATGACACGGAATTTAATTTCTGTATCTAAACTTGACGTTGATGGATTTTCGTTTAAGTTTGGGAATAATAAAATAATTATTTATCATTACTCTCATGTTATTGGTTCTGGCTCTTTAGAGGGAAACCTCTACAAGATAAATTTGGATAATGTCTTTGCTGAATCCTTATTAACAATGAATGTGACAGAAAAAACCTCTAAAAGTGGAACTAAGAGAAAACTAGATAATGAGAATTCTTCAAAATTGTGGCATAAACGCTTAGGCCATATTTCAAAAGACAGAATGCAACGTCTTGTAAAGGATGGAATTCTTCATTCACTAGATTTTTCTGATCTTGACCATTGTATTGAATGTATAAAAGGAAAATTTGTGAAAGGTAATAAGAAAGGAGCAACTAGAAGTAGTGCACTTCTTGAGGTGATTCACACTGATATATGTGGACCATTTTCTCCAGGAATTGGTAGACACAAATCTTTCATTACGTTCATTGATGACTATTCTCGTTATACTTATGTGTACCTGATTAATGAAAAATCTGAATCACTAAATATGTTTAAAGTTTTCAAGGCTGAAGTTGAAAATCAACTTGAGCGAAAAATTAAAGTAGTGAGATCAGATAGAGGCGGGGAGTATTATGATAAACACTCCGATACAGGTCATAGTCCTGGCCCATTTGCCTTATTTTATCAAGAAAATGGAATCGTCACTCAGTATACAATGCCTGGTGCACCGCAGCAGAATGGTGTAGCTGAGAGGCGAAATCGTACCCTTATGGATATGGTACGTAGTATGTTATGCAATTCTAGCTTACCTGTATTTTTGTTGACTGGGGCATTAAAGACAGCTGTTCATATTTTAAACTGGGTTCCTAGCAAATCTGTCCCTAACACTCCTTATGAAATTTGGACAGGTAGGAAACCTAGTTTAAAATACTTACGGGTGTGGGGTTGTCCAGCCGAGGCTAAGATTTTTAATCCACAAATAAAGAAACTTGACTCTAAAACCATTAGTTGTCATTTCATTGGATATCCTGAGAGATCTAAGGGTTTTCGATTTTACTGTCCCTCTCATACCACTAGAATTGTTGAGACTAGGCATGCAAAATTTTTAGAGAATGGTGATTTAAGTGGGAGTGGTGAGCCTAGAAAAATTAATCTTGAAGAAAACAGGTTTTATGTTTCTAATCCTGTAATTCAAGAAGGTGAGGCACAACCTCCTATTGAGGCGAATGATACCCCTGAGATAGCTGAGCCACCACCTAATGTTGAACCTCACATTATTGAAAATTATATTTCTGAAATTGTGCAGCCTTTACGAAGGTCCGAAAGACCTAGAAAGCCTATTAATTTTGATGATTTTATAACCTATCTTAATGAGATTGACTATGATTCAAGTAAGATTAATGATCCTATCTCCTATAAAGAAGCCATTATGAGTGCTCAATCAACTCAATGGCTTGAAGCCATGAATGATGAGTTGAAATCAATGGAGCTTAATAACGTTTGGGATCTTGAGGAATTACCAAAAGGTTTTAAACCTGTTGGTTGTAAGTGGGTCTATAAGACCAAATTAGATCCTAAAGGGAACGTTGAAAGGTATAAAGCTCGATTGGTTGCTAAAGGTTTCACTCAAAAGGAAGGTGTGGATTATAATGAAACTTTCTCTCCAGTATCCAGGAAAGATTCATTTAGAATAGTCATGGCTTTAGTAGCTCAATATGATTTAGAGTTACATCAGATGGATGTTAAAACTGCATTCCTTAATGGTAACTTGCATGAGAATGTCTATATGGCACAACCAGAAGGTTTTTTGGTTAAAGGCAAGGAACATATGGTATGTAGACTTAAGAAGTCCATATATGGGTTAAAACAAGCTTCTCGACAATGGTATCTTAAGTTTCATGAGGTGATGAGTAATTTTGATTTTAAGAAAAATATAGTGGATCAATGCATATACTTGAAGGTCAGTGGGAGTAAATTTATTATTCTTGTTTTGTATGTTGATGATATACTACTTGCAAGTAATAACTTAGACATGTTGCATGAGACCAAACGTTTTCTTTCTGGAAATTTTGATATGAAGGATGTCGGTGAAGCCTCTTATGTTATAGATATTGAAATTCATCGAGATAGGTCTCGTGGGATATTAGGATTGTCCCAAAGAGCTTATATTGACAAAGTTCTTAACAAATACAACATGCAAAATTGCTCCCCTACTGTCGCACCTATTGTTAAGGGTGACAAATTTGGCTTATATCAATGCCCTAAGAATCAACTTGAGCGTGATCAAATGAATCTTATTCCCTATGCTTCTGTGGTTGGGAGTCTTATGTACGCTCAAGTTTGTACACGTCCAGATATAGCGTATGTAATTGGCATGCTTGGACGTTATCAGTCCAATCCAGGTTTGGATCACTGGAAAGCAGCCAAAAAGGTTTTACGCTACTTACAGGGTACTAAGGATTTTATGCTTACATTCAGAAAAACAGATAACCTTGAAGTTGTTGGTTATTCTGATTCTGATTTTACTAAGTGTAAAGACGAAAAGAAATCTACATCAGGGTACATTTTTATGCTTTCAGGAGGCCCTATTTCGTGGAGAAGTCATAAGCAGGAGTTAACTACCACTTCCACGATGATGGCAGAATATGTGGCTTGTTATCATGCTACTTGTCACGCCGTATTGTTGAGGAATATTATTTCAAGACTTAAGGTTGTAGATTTCATTTCAAGGCCACTAAAAGTATTTTGTGATAATGATTCTGCTATTAGTTTTTCCAATAGCACTAGTTCGAGTGGTGCTGGACTCTACCTCGACACTAAGTACTTATTTGTCAGGGAAAGAGTTGAAGATCAAAGCGTTGCCATTAAGTATATTAGTACGCATGATATGTTAGCGGATCCACTTACGAAAGGCTTACCACCCAAGCTCTTTTTAGAGCATGTTGCCGGCATGGGTTTAACTGGTAGTCTTAATTAGTGAGTTATTTTATGTAAGACAACAATTTTGAGCTCGTTGTTTTGAACTTCACTTTATGTTTATGGTTTGCTATTCTCTTTATTGTGCACACTTGAGATCTTGTGAGCAAACGGTACGGTTATGTTTTGGACCATATGAATGAGTTTAATCTATTACCACTTATGTAAACTTTATTCATATTTGTTATGCTTAATGTTAATCTTTGTTTTAATAAAAGTACTAATTGTGTAATTAATGGGGATTTTGTGTTAATAGTGACACAAAGATTGTATTAATTCACATTGGTAATTTTTATTTGAACAGGATGTAGACATTAAATTAATACTTGGCCAAATTAATGATTGTAAGCGTTATGTTTTGTATATAAATAGTATTTCGGCCAAGTGGGAGAATGTTAGAATATTTTATTCCTTATGTGGCCTTTACTATTTATGTAATTATTGAGCTTACATATTGTATTAATTTAATAACTTTATTTATGGGTTTGGTAATTAATTAATATGTGGCCTATAAATAATATTTCTAATAGTATTTGGTATAATGGGCCCTAGGGTTTCATAATCTTGATGGACGATTTTGACCCTTAGTTATTATATAAATAAAACAGTTAGGGTTTGATCCCACTTGTCGTCTCAAGAATTTTTATACACACCTATACATCCATCCTAAGATTGAGAGAGGCAATTGAAGACCTTCACTCTTAAGCGCAGTGAAAGCGTGATACATACAAGATGACTTCTCTCAATTCATGTAAGTACTTAATGTTATTATGATTATTTGATTTTATTTTATTCTATACAATAACACGTTCCTGTATAATTTATTCAACAATTATATCCTCCCCACTTCAAAAAATAAAATCCAAGCTTCATGCCTGGTGTGTGTGTTTTTATCTGGGTGTGGGTGTATATATATATATATATATATATATATATATATATATATATATATATATATATATATATATATATATATGATCGATAAGCCTTTTTTTATGTAAACAATCACTCCTTTATGTCATTTATTAATATAAATTCATTACTTTTTCAATCTAAATTGTTATTTGACAAAAATTACACATAATGTCTCTATTAGTTATATTATAAGTTTAATCAAATACAACAACATTAATGTATATCATGCTAATACCACTGCCCTAGAATATATATATATATATATATATATATATATATATATATATATATATATATATATATATATATATATATAAGTTTTTAACTAAAGTGAATGATTTTAAATATTTACAAATTAAGAGAGATATATTATAGTGATAATACCTTTGTACTGCATCAGTATAAACTCGGAGTTCTTCGAGTGTTCCATAAGCATCATATGTATCATCACTAATTGAGAACAAAAGAAGAGTTTTAACTAGCATAAGTCGTGCTTTGGAGTATTGAGGTTCAAAATAGACTGTCACGACTCATAAATAGCACTCCACTGATCTGTCCCTGGCATATGGAAGTTTTGACGCAAAATCCAACTCTTTCCACCACCTACAATACATAGAAAATGATAATGTTTGACTTTTAATCATGTAGTATTTAGCAATAATAAAAATAACAAGGTGTTGATCAATTCTATCTTAAGTCAGCTTACAATATTAATTTTGTAAGTTAACTGAGTCGTTTTAGTAAATCAATCATTTAGTACTCCTCGTTATGTTGATTTTCTCCTTGATATCCAAGAGTTCCACTGATAAAATGTATATCATATATCTATGCTAAACTCTTTGTATCATGTAAATTGGTATCACTCTCTCTCAAGTATCTGCATGCATGTCTCAACAATTAAGTATTTTGTAAAAAAAATTAAACACGTTTTTCAATCAGATTTGAGACCAACCGTGTTCGTCTCGGATTAGTAATAATAAAAATAAAGAAATACTAACACGGATTTTGAGACGGACAAAATCTGTCTAAATTTAATTTTGAGACGGATTCGGCTATATTTGAGACGGAGTTTCTGTCTCAAATGCAAAAAATTTTGGTAGTGAAAATATATACAATAATTTAATATTACTAATATCTTTTTATCAAGTGAATATAATGTATGGTGAATCCTGGGTACATAAATGCATACGTGTATATATATATATATATATATATATATATATATATATATATATATATATATATATATATATATATATATATATACACACACACACACACACACAACAATTTAATTTTACTAAACTCTTTGTATCATGGATGTATCATTTGTAATTACTTACATGCATGCTTATAAACGTATAAACTCTTTATATATATACAATAATTTAATTTAATCTAATCTACATGATGCGTATGCTTTACAAATACCCAATTATCCAATGATTGAGTATCTCATGCAAACCTTTATGTTCCAAAATTAAATATTAAAGAGAATTAAAAGAGACATTATTTTGGGATTGAAAAATTACCTCGAGACTGGACATAGTTCCTTCTTGTGCAACAACTGCACTAGATTAAAATCCACCTTTGCAAACTTGAGCAACAATTCATTCTTAGAAGGGTCTTCTTCATAGACAGAGATGTAATATCTGTGTTCAACTCTAGGGATCCCCTTGTGGACTGATTGCTTCAAGGCATACATTACTTGTTTGGCCCAAAAAGGGCTTAAATTACTTGACATGGACTCAAGGTTACTTGCTGCAAATGGCAGCGCCTCATCTAGAATATCATCTCCATGAGTCCTTGCATGTGAAGCTTCATACAAGCTTAGCAAACCGATCGCATCTCCGGCTAGGGTCTTCTTGAATTTGCCATTTCCATCTTTGAATTTGTTGAAAACATCTGATCAAACAATTGTATATATAGTATGGGATGGTTAGCATGAATTTTGATTTTATCTAAAGATAACAATAATAAGTGGTTTTATGCGGCCACTTATAAGTGCAAAATCGACTCTTTCAATTTATGTTTGGTAGTACAAAACTAACCCATACTTGGGGGCAGCACCGGCCCTGGGTTTAAGCCCAAGGTGCCCGAGCTTTAGGCCCGCTAAAATTGACAAATTTTTAGGGCCCCAAGAGGTATTTGTGTTATGTATATATATACTCAAACAACAGAGTTCAGCCCACGTCAGTTTAAATTTTAAGACCCACAAAATTTTTTTCCAATGAAATAGACCCAAATCTCAATGGCAGACTTGTAGTTTTAGAATCAGGTTTTCCTTTTTTATATTACACCTACACGTTCAGGAAAAGTTCTTAATTTTTTTTATGTTTATCTTAATAGCAATTCGTAAAAGGCCCATTTTATTATTGTCGCTTTAAGCCCTTAAAAACTCAGGGGCGGCCTTGCTTGGGAGAGGGTTTTGGGTAATACCTAAACTCTAGGGAGAATTGAAGTTGGCACCAACTTCACAGTAGTAAGTTCTATAGTTTTAATTTTATTGTATCATGTTATATAAAATATTGCATTGATAAGTTATATAACTTTTTATTGCATTAATATAATGGTTAATGTAACATTTTATATATTACTCATGCAATGAAACAACTAATCGATTGGATCCTAAACTCATGGACAAAACGTAACAAGTGGACAATGTTAATTGCACTTTTTCTTTTATGGGTTTTGATCAATTTGGGGATTAATTTAGACCCATTAATTGATTGAATTTATATAAAATTAAAAGTGCATTTGATAGTCTATTACAAGGAGATTAAAAGAGAGTAATATATAATTCAAGTAGGAATTATATATCATTTTTTAATTGTATCCAAAGTGGAGTGCATGAAAAGGTTCATTGTTGTTTAAAAAAAAACTATTTTCTTTAAGTCCCACATTGAGTAGGAATAAAACTATTTAATACTTTATAAGTATATGTGGAATAGTTTAATTCACTAGTGGTACTAAAGGAAAGGCTTGAAGTTGGTCACAATGACGTGGTGCAAAGCACCATCCGCCCGTGACCCGGGGGCCGTGGTTCGGGTCGCAAAGTCACATTGGCGCTTTAGGCGCACTTTGCACATGCGCATCGTCACTAGGAGCCAAGAGCCTCTTTTTTACATTGAACCAGATTAATTAACTTCATTAATGATTAAACAGTTTTTTGTTTAATCATTATGGGATGCAAAACTGATATGTGATTAATATATCATTTATATTGCAAGTGATTCATAACTCACATTTCAGTTACGAAACTGAATAATCTTCATCTTCTTCCTTCTATCATCCTTACACAGCAGCATATATTGAGGTTCATAGTGAGTTGCTATTACTAAGAACAAAGATAGGTTGTGACATTAATCCTGGAGGTATATTGCTAGTTGCCTTTAGCAAACCTTAGTGGTAAGGGGCAATAAACACCTTAAAGACAGGGACTACCCGTGTCAATCTTTTGCCCTATTTTTTCTGTATTCATTATAATTTCTTAACAGATAAACTACAAGGGGATAGTTTTGCACTTTAGTCTTTTTTTGCTATATAATTTGTAGATTCAAAAAATGTGAAGCTAAACTCTTTCAACATAAAATGCAACTTATTTCTATAAACTATCCAAATAAAGCGTCTATTTGCAACTGCGTGAAATCCAGAACCCCGTAAGACTTGCCACAAGACATCTTAAAACCATGTTGCCTGAATATTCTAAAGTGAAGGGCAGTGGTGAAAAGGTCATAGTCTTGATCTTCTCCAAAGTTAGCAGGGGCATTAAACATTTGCTCCAACACTTCATCAATCTCTTTCTCAAAGTGATAGGACACACCTAGGCGTTCAAGTGTGTTAATCAAACTCATTGCTTCTACCAGTTTACTTCCAGCAGCTTCTAGCAGCATTGTCCTCACTTCTTCTTTCAAGAGATCAACTTCTTTCACATAATTTTCCTGTATCTGCATATATATATATATATATATATATATATATATATATATATATATATATATATATATATACGGTCCGTCTCTAAAGCGAACCTTAAAAAGCGAACTAAAGACGAACCGTCGTCTTTGGTGTCTATGGCGACGGTTCAATCCGTCGCCATAGCCATGTAGTCTTTGGCGACCGGTCGAACCGTCGCCATAGACACCAAAGACGACGGTTCGTCTTTAGTTCGCTTTAGAGACTCTCCGTATATATATATATATATATATATATATATATATATATATATATATATATATATTAGCCTTTTTATTTTCCTTACTTTATTCTCGATCTTTTCGATTTCAAAATTACCCTAACATTATTTAGGAAAGAAATTACAAAAATATTAATACTTTATTTTTTTTGAGTTCCAAACATACTCCAATATTCTTTAAAAACAAAATTTATAAAAAAATCTATTTATATATTGCGATAAAACATGTAGATTTTTGTTGCGAATAGATATAATAATTATGGGAATAATGGCTATACACAGCTGTGTATGTTTTATTTGTGCATAGTCTGTCAAAACTACATCGTTTTGACATATTTATTTTTGATTTCTGATTTGGGAGGAGAGAAACTGTTTTTTTTAAACAAATCTATCAAAACAACGTAGTTTTGACAGACTGTGCACAAATAAAATATATATAATATGTCAATTAACGCATAGATAACTAATTGATTTAATACTCGTAATAAAAACCAGACACAATTATATATAAAAAATAAAAATAAAATAATAAACTTCGAATCTAACCTCAGTATCTACAGAGAATGAAGTGAAACGATCTCCCCACAGACAAGGGGGGAAGTTTGCTAATCGGCGAGCACTTGAAAGCTGGTTTTCTGCTGAGGCCAACACTTCCATATTGTTATATTCGAATATTGCTATGTTGATATACACCGAATAAATGAGAGAGTTATAAGCTATTTATAGAAGAAGTAGCCATATATTATGTTTTATATTCTCAAGTCTCAACTCTGATGTTGCCCTAGCAATAATTCGCATGGTGGCTTGAAGGATGTAACACCCTAGCAACTCTGATGGTGCACGCCTGTTATTTTTTTTACTAGCACGCCTGTTATTTTTTTACTATAAATAATATATTTATTATTTAAGTGTACAATTATCAGAAGGCTTTAAAGAGTGTTTTAGTATCAGTTAAATTCTAGTTTCATATCAAAGAAGAAGAACCAAAAAACTTTATTTTGCCTTGTTATTATATATGTATATAGATATTGTTAACGCCAAGATCTTTGATGACGTCCCAATCACGTAAGACGCCCTAATCCTGCACAGAGAACACGATCAACACCAAAAGCTTGACGGCTGGACCGTCGGGGGATAGCTCCGGCGTGAGAGTCAATACAGGTGTTCAAGGTTTAACAATGGAGGGTGTAAAATGTCTAGTGTGTTGAGCTAGATAGAAAGTGTATGCGTACCTTTTGTTAGGAGACCCCCTTGCTAGATTATACTCTCATGCTCGGTTTTTTGTGCCACCAACCATGATCTGACACCCCCTCTCAGTCACCTCTTGTCCCAGCCGATTGCATACAGGTTATCACCTTTTTTCCACTGTTCCTGCCGCCGGCCGGATAAGATCCCATCCACATTAATGATCTGCAGGCGCTTGGTCAACTGCCCTCCTCCTTTCATCATTACCAGTCAAAGTCTTAGATATTAAAAGATCTTATGGGCCGGCCACTTGACCCAGCCCATTATTAATGGGATACGATAAAGGTAATATAAATGTTAGGCCCAATGACTATAAGACTTAGTGATAAAGGTCCACTAGGCTAATTAAACGGATGGACCCAACTGGTCAGGCCCAATGAAAGAAATATCATGCCCCAACATTGCCCCCTAGTCTTTTATTAAACAGGATGTTTAGTGGAAGACTGACTGTAAATAGCGCGAGTCCACGGGAAGAAAGAGCCCACTGAACGCCAGCCTACCTTGGATAACCCACCAAAGCCAAAATCGGACGTTACCGTTTCCTCTCCCTCATCATTATCCCCAATTAATGCGCCGCCCTCGGCTCTCGTGCAAATTTTGAAAAAATCACTCGCTATAAAAGCCGCTGCCCATTCTCCTTGGAGGGTTCCCTGCCATTTCGAATTCATAAGAGCTTATTGTCTTCTCCTCCTCAAATTTCTTCATTTTCTCTGCAAATTCTCAACAATGGCATCCCAGAACCCCGATACAAGTTCTCCCCTTCGTGTCGCCCCCATCTCCACCGTGACCCCTCATTCAAATCCTGACAAAGAGGTTTCGGGCTCAAACCCCCAAGTCGGTGCCGCGAGTAAGGAAGCCCCGCCAATGGAGCCACTCCCCAATCCATCTGATTTTTTCCAAAACGAGGAAGACTTTCCTCATGCCAACACCCCTTCCACCGTCAATGAAACTGAGCTCTGCAACATCAGAGCTCGTTATCAGATACCGGATACCCACAGGGTACGGATAGCGGCCCCTCACGAAAGGATGTATCAGCGTCCCGACGGCTGGATCGCCGTTCCGGCAACCTTTCTGGAGAAGGGGGTGAGGTTCCCTCTTCACGCCTTCTTGATCACCCTCCTAGGGTTTATTGGAGTGGGGTTCGCCCAATTGGTGCCGAACTCGTACATCCACATACTGGCTTACATAGCCTTCTGCTACGAGATAGGAGTTCCTCCTGCTGTGGATTCCTTCTTTACCCTCTTCTCGGTGGGGAAATCTCGGGAGAAAGGCTTCAAGGTGCTAAGTAAGATAGCCCCCAAGCCCAATGCCAGGATCGAGAAGCGGTCTCTAATGGACACTCCTTCGAGCAACCGAGGATGGCATAATAAATGGTTCTTCGTCAACGGGCCCGAAATCTCCTCTGTTCCTGACTGGACCACTTCTGATCGCGTCTCTGCAGACTTCGGAGACATATCCGAGGAGCGTATAAGAGAAATGACGCGCATTATAGAGAAGATACCCCTGAAGGAGTGGAGCTTCGGCCTCTTGGGCAAATAAGCCTGGTTGTATGACCACAAGTTGTCTCTCATCAAGCCGACTTCGACCGATCGGAAGGACTTGGATAGGTACCTTTCTGGCAAGCCTTCATCCCCTTCCACCGAAGTTCCCCAAGAAGAACTTCCGGCCTCGGAGGCCCAGGATGCAGAGGTCTTCCGCGGATCAGAACTTGCTGAGGAGCCTAGCCGACCTCGACAGAAGAAGAGGGCGGTTCGGAAAGTCCGGTCGAATCCTCAAGGAACTCAATCAACTTCTACAGCGAGTTTGATTGACTTGCCTGCGACCGAGCGAATGCAGGCTCTCCGGGTTAAGAAAAGGAAGACCCACGTGACTCCTCTGTCTGCCGATGAGCTTCGAGTTCCTCGTCCTGCTGCAGTTGAGCCTCCCCCCGTCATCCCCGTGGAGATCCATGTTTCAGAAGATGAGCTCGAAAACCTGAATAAGTCTCCTCTTCTGTCTCGTAAAAGGAAGCAGTCTTCCGAGGATCAACCAGCACCGCCCCCTGAACCACCAGTGCCTTCTCCGCCGAGACCCTCTTCCTCCACCTTCCGGCGAGAAGCTGCGTCTTCTCCCACTGTATGGCCGGATTTTAACGAGAACTTTCCTTTTCAGCTGTTCGACTCCTTTGTTCGGGAGACCGATGACCATCGGTTCGGAAACAGTTCGATCAGAGATTTGATCGAAGAGGGCATGAGTTACCAGGCTAAGGTGAGTTGGTTCAATCGAAATATTTAGGAATCATCTGTTTCTTCTACTAATTCACTTTAAATGTCCGCAGGCAAATGCTGTCTTCGGGAGACTTCTTCCCCGATACAGAGAGTCTGAAGCCGAAGAAGATGCGGCCAGGCGAGAGATGGCTACTATGACTTCTGCTCTGGAGAGGGAGAGAAGGGCTCATGGTATCACTATCTTCAATAAAGAAGGCCTTCAGAAGGACTTAAATAAGTTGAAAGAACAGTTGGAGACATCCGAGGCCACCCATCAGCTGACCGTTACTACGAACATAGACCTGGTTCGTCGGAACGAGGTTCTTGTTGGGAAGAACGAGACGATGGTGAAGACCAATAAGAGCTTGGCTATACAAGTACACGACCTTGAGGCCAGGGATCTGAGACATCTGAAGGAGCGGGCAAAACTCGAAGAGGAGCTCCGCGAACTTCGGGCTCTGAGAGACTTGGGTCCTCCTCTAACCGGAGATCTTCGGAGGGAAATCCAACAAGAATACCGAAAAATCTGCTGAGTTGAACGAGGAGATCATCCAGATGTTTTCGGATGGATACGACGAATGCCGAAGCAAAGACAAGGCAAGACTTGTCGCTGCCAAGGTTGAACCGACTATCCTGGACTCTTCGGAAGACGAAGCCGATCTCTGAAGATGGTTTTCTTTCCCTTAGCTGTAGGATTTTTGTAAAGCTTCTATCGCTTTGTAAACATCATTATGTAAATAAAATATCAGTGTTATCAGTACCATCCTTTATGACTTCGGTTTTTTCACTGTTTACCAACACTTCAATATGGATTTAATTTGAAAAATGTACAAGCTCCTCCGTGGGCCTAACTTTAAACTGTTAATTAACAACTAAGCAAGTCGTATAATAGATAAGACGAAGCTAAATAACATGGCCTTCCGAACTCAACACTTGGAAAGATTTAGACAATAATAACAAAGTAAAGGAATACTTATTCGTTACCGAAGTGTGAGGTAGGTGTCGCGAGGGATCGGACGAAGTCTGAATGATGATGCTTGCCTACCCCGAAGGGCCTGATAAGGTTCTTAGGATCACCTGCCGATGAGGCTATCATCGAATGGTCGACGAGTCCGTCCGAACCTCCTAACTTTGGTGACCATTGATTTTACCACCCTTGGTAAAAAACAATATAGGATCCAGGATTTGACTACCACACGGGGTATCAAATAGATTGGCTGCCATCGAATGGCCAGCGAGTCCTACCATACCTCCTTACTTCGGTGACCATTGATTTTACCACCCTTGGTAAAAAACAATATAGGATCCAGGATTTGACTACCACTCGGGGTATCAAATAGATTGGCTGCCATCGAATGGCCAGCGAGTCCTACCATACCTCCTTACTTCGGTGACCATTGATTTTACCACCCTTGGTAAGAAACAATATAGGATCCAGGATTTGACTACCACACGGGGTATCAAATAGATTGGCTGCCATCGAATGGCCAGCGAGTCCTACCATACCTCCTTACTTCGGTGACCATTGATTTTACCACCCTTGGTAAAAAAATAATATAGGATCCAGGATTTGACTACCACACGGGGTATCAAATAGATTGGCTGCCATCGAATGGCCAGCGAGTCCTACCATACCTCCTTACTCCACTGTGACATTAGGACAAATGCGAAGATCAGTTGTGAAAAAAGTGACTTTTTATTGATGATGAACGGTTATGTACAGACTCCCAGTGGACTGACTTGGTTTCTATTGAAAGTACTTTCGGAGCCTGCCTGCGTGCCATGTGTTCCGAATTTCGGATCCATCCAAAGCCTTCAGTCGATATGTCCCGGGCTTCGGTGCTTCGGCCACTTCATACGGTCCTTCCCAGTTCGGCATCAACTTCCCAGTGTTCTGCGGTGTAGACGCTTCGGCCTCTCTGAGAACGAGGTCTCCCACCTCAAATCTTCGGAGCTTTACCCCTTTGTTGTAGTGCTTGGCGACTCTTCTCTGGTAGGCTGCTAACTTGATCATAGCCACTTCTCTGACTTCCTCTAGCAGGTCCAAGTTGGCCTTTAGTCCCTCGTCATTGTAGATCTCACTGAACTGACTAACTCGAAGACTTGGAGATCCAATCTCAACTGGGACTAAGGCATCAGTGCCGTAGGCCAATCTAAAAGGCGAGTCCCCTGTTGTTGTCCTAGGCGTAGTCCTATAAGCCCACAATACGCTGAGCAGCTCTTCCGGCCATCTTCCTTTGGCTTCGTCCAATCTGCGCTTGATCCCGTTTAGAAGTGTTCTGTTAGTCACTTCGACCTGCCTATTTGATTGCGGATGGGCCACCGAAGTCTTCCTGTGCTGGACTCCCAGTTCCTTCAGAAAGCCTTCAAATTTTGATCCCACAAACTGACGTCCGTTGTCTGATATCACCACTTGAGGGATCCCGAAGCGAAACACTACGAATTCCTTTATAAATTTCAGACACTCCTGTTCCGTTATCAGCCGAAGTGGTTTCGCCTCGACCCATTTGGTCATATAATCAATAGCGTCGATGACGAAGCTGACCTGCCCCTTAGCCTTCGGTAACGGACCCAGTATATCAACCCCCCAGACAGCGAAGGGTATAGGAGATAGAATCGAGTATAGCTCTTCCGGTGGCTGATGCGGGATCGGACTGTTGAGCTGACATTTATCACATTTTTCACGTATTCCGTGGCCTCCTTGAAGATCGTTGGCCAGTAGTACCCCTGCCGAAGAACTTTGTATGCCAGCGACTTAGCCGCCATGTGATCACCGCAGATACCCTCATGAACTTCCCGAAGGGCGTACTCTGCTTCGGACGGGACCAGACATTTCAATAATGGTGACGAAAATGCCCTCCGATAAAGATCCCCGTCAATAAGAACGAAGTTGGCACTTTTGTATTTGACCTTTTTTGCTAACATCTGATCCGAAGGAAGGACGCCATCAGCCAAATAATTGATGTATGGAGTCATCCAGCAGTCCGGTCGCTCGATACACATCACTGAGTCATGTTGAACACTCGGCTGCTGTAAGACCTCCAGATAGACTGACCCATTGAAAACGACAGCATCTGTAGTGGCCAACTTTGATAAGGCATCGGCAATAGAATTATCGTTACGCTCTACGCCTTGAAATTCCTGAAAAGCAAAGTATCGGAGCCTATCTTTCAACTCTGCCAAGTACCTGATCATCCTCGTCCCCCGAGCTTCATATTCTCCTGACAACTGCTTGACGACCAACTGAGAGTCACTATAAATAATCAACTTCCGGACTTCTAGGCTCTTCGCCAGCCGAACCCCAGCTAGAACGGCTTCATACTCGACCTCGTTGTTAGTCGCCTTAAACCCGAATCTAATGGCTTGTTGTACCTTGAACCCCTCCGGACTGGTCAGAATAATCCCTGCTCCACTGACATTTACTGTGGAAGACCCATCTACATACAGTGTCCATGCATTCTGACCGTGCTGAAGAAGTGTAACAGTTCGGTCAGATGCCCCCGTTTCCGGTAACTCGGCATCTGCCTCGGTGAAGGAACATTCTACCACAAAGTCGGCCAAAGCTTGTCCCTTGATAGCGGTTCGGGGATGGTATTCGAGGAAAAATTGGGACAATTCCATGGTCCATGCTGTCAATCTCCCCGAAACCTCCGGCTTACCCATTACCTTTTTTAGTGGTTGATCTGTGTAGACGATCAGGAGCCTACCCTGAAAGTATTGCCGAAGCTTTCGGCTAGCAATTACTAAAGCAAAGGCAATCTTTTCAATATTTGGATACCTGGTTTCGGCGTCTCGTAGGACGTGACTGACGTAATAGACCGGGTGCTGCTTTCCACCGATCTCCCGAATCAACACCGCTCCAACGGCTAAGGGACTCGCTGCAAGGTAGAGATATAAGGTTTCTTTCGGAGTGGGTTTTACCAATAGGGGAGCAGAGGACAAATAGGTCTTTATGCCTTGGAAGGCTTCTTCACAGGGCGAGGTCCATTGGAAAGTTTTAGCATTCTTCGGCCCCTTCAGTGTGTCGAAGAATGGTAGACACCTCTCTGCGGATTTGGACATGAACCTCCTCAGAGCTGCAATCCTACAGGTCAGACGTTGGACGTCTTTAAATGACTGAGGAGTCTTCATGTCAAGGACGGCTTGAATTTTCTCCGGATTAGCTTCGATGCCCCTCTGACTGACCAGATACCCCAAGAACTTTCCCGCACCGAGGCCGAAGGTACATTTTGCGGGATTAAGCCTCAATTTGTGATGTCGGACAGTCTGAAAACATTCCTCCAGATCATCCAAATGTTTCTGAACCTGCACGCTTTTAACGATCATGTCGTCCACATAAACCTCCATATTCTTTCCCAGCTGCTTGTGGAAGATAAAATTCATCATTCTTTGGTAGGTTGCACCAGCATTTATGAGGCCAAAGGTCATCTTCTTATAGGCGTACACCGAACGGTGTGTAATGAATGTTGTCTTTGGGATATCTTCCCTACACATAGATATTTGATGATAACCTGAAAAAGCATCCATAAAGCTTAGTAGAGCATAACCTGAAGTTGCATCAATAAGTTGATCAATATGGGGTAAAGGATAAAAGTCCTTCGGGCAAGCTTTATTTAGGTCGGTGTAATCAATGCAAACTCGCCATTTCTGGTTCTGCTTCTGCACCAATACTACATTGGCCATCCACTGTGGGTAGTCGATCTCAAAAATAAAATCAGCAGCCAACAGCTTGGCGATCTCTTCGTCAATTATCTTCTGTCGCTCGGGTGCGAATATCCGTCTCTTTTGCCGAACAGGCTTCTTCGAGGGATCTACCTCCAATCGGTGCTCAGCAACCTTTCTGCTAATCCCAGGCATGTCCTTTGGTTCCCATGCAAAAATGTCCGCATAGCTGCGAAGGAGTTCCATAAGATTTGTCCGAAGAGGCTCAGGTAGACCCAAACCAATTTTCACTGTCTTGTCCGCCTTCCCGAGGATCAACTCAATCTCCTCCGTCTCCCCCGCAGGTGTTACCAATGGCTCGGATCTGCTTTCAGTGAGGGGCTCAATCTCGATTGCCATGGTTTGTTTCTGTTTGCTAACCCCTACTCCGGAAGAGATGCACGCATTTCGATAACAGCGTCGGGCTAGATCCAAATCCCCAGCCACCTCTCCGACTCCGTGCGCTGTAGGGAACTTGATTTTGAAATGGGGGATGGAAGTCACGGCTTGGAGAGCCGTCAGGGTAGGTCTTCCCAGTATGGCGTTGTAAGCCGAATCTACATGCACAACATAGAATTTACACATTATTTCTGCCTGCTGAGGGGCTGTGCCGAAGACCACTGGGAGTTCGATAGTGCCTGCAACTTTGACCGGATCGTTGCTGAAACCATATAGAGGAGCCTCCTGCCCAACTTCCATCTTTCGCCCTTCAAGATGCATTCTTTGATATGCGTGGGCGTACAGAATATCCACTGAAGACCCGTTATCTATCATCATACGCTTCATGTCTACTGAGCCCACTTGCGCGGTGATCACTAACGCTCCTTCATGTGGATTAATGGGCTCCAAAGGATAGTCCGCGTCTGTAAAAGATATAATAGTTCTGGGAAATGGTCTATCCATCTTTGGAGAGGCACCTGATATGGACATAACCGAATCCAGGTACCCCCTTCTCTTTCTTCCTACCAATTTCCCCGACGTTCCCCCTGTTATCACGTCGATGACATGCCTTGGTGGCGGGTTCGGGACGGGCTACACAGGAGGATCCGTTTGAACTGTCTGAACGGTGCGGTCGGCACCTTGGTGACTCTTTTCGGCCACATATTGGACTAACAGACCGCTCTGGATCTTTCTTTCCACAAAATCCTTCAGATTACAACACTCATTGGTGCCATGGCCTGCGGCTTGATGGTAGTTACAATATTTTCGAGGGTTGCCCTGCCCGGTCCTATAGTTGTCCCTCGGTGGCTCAAAGAACGGCTGGTTCCGGATTTGGTCTAGAATCACCGATCTGTCTGTGTTCAGTTTGGTATAAACCTTATTCACCTTCGGAGCGGAAGCAGGCGGACGAGTATCTCCTTGTCGCCACGAGTTGTTGAACTTCTTGGAACGACTCTCCGATCTATCATTGTACCCCCCAGTCTTCTTCGGATCATCCCGGGTTTTAGGGGCATCTGCCTCTTTCATCTGTTCCGTAGAGGAACGCTTCAAGCTACTCATAGCCTCTTCCACAACGATATAACCTTCTGCCTTATCGAATGCCTCTGCCAGGCTCTTCGGGTGATTGAACATCAACTTCTTCACCAGCTTCTCCGACTTTACTAGGTCCAGACCGTTCTGGAACAAACCCACGGCTTGGAGATCGTTCAAATCTGACACCTGGCCAACGGCTTCTCGGAACCTCTTCACATACTGACCCAAAGACTCATCGGTGTACTGCCTGACCTGCGCCAAAGAGCCTGTGGGCTTCCCCCTCCTTCGGTTACTCCCAAAACGAGCATGGAACTTATCGCAGAGTTCGGACCATGAGGAAATTGAGTCTGCCGGTAAATTCCCCATCCACTGCCTCGCATCCTTTCTCAACGTCGTAACAAACATATGACATTTAGCAGCGTCAGCGAAATCGTAGTAGTCCATCAACCGGTCAAATGCTTGGCTATGGTCGTAAGGATCTCCCGAACCATCGTAACTTTCCATGTGAGACAACTTCTTAGAGGTGTCCGCCTTCTCCTTAAGAATGTCCGAGGAGAACGGGGATGCTTTCTTTCCCGGAGTATTCTTCACCTGCTGGACCTCGGCCAACTGCTTCTGAAGTGCCTTTAGTTCTTTTACGAGGTACTCTACTCCTTCCGGCTGTGACGACACTTCCTTCTCCGACGACTCTCTCTTTCTTGGAGTAGGTCGGTCGTTGATCATAATACCCCCAACCTTCGAAGGACTTTCGCGACGACGGTCTTCTGAGCGAAGTACCCGACTTTCGGGTGTACGGCCCCCAGATCTGCTTCGCCTCTGGGTCCGATGACTGTGGTGGGAGTGTGTGACAATGAGTGCCCTTTTCATGCTCTCTGGAGTTCGTTCTCTGGATCGACCTTTCCTACCACTTCGGGTCTGCCCTGTAGGGACGTCACGACGGAGTGCTTCCTTCGATCTTCGAGGAGTAGGGCTCCTCGATCTTTCTCTCTCCCGATGTTGGCTTTGAAACCCACGTTCTGACTGAACTGACTCCTTCCCGCTGCGATGCACACGCCTTTCAGACTGGACATAACTCGATGCTTCATCCCTCAACTCTTCCATCCGGGACATCTGCTCGGCTATATCCTGCCTCTGCTTCATGAGTGACTCCATGGCCCTATCTGCCTCTTCCGCCATCTTAGCCAATCGGGAGGTCTTCTCGTCGTGGTCTAGCTGTTTCCGGCCGCGACCGGATTCTTTATCCGTCGTGAAGATTAACTTTCTCTTAGCTTTGCCCACGGCTCTTGGACGAGAGTCTCCATGTGACCGCTTGGAGGCTGTGCTAGCATGAGCACTTAGTGTGGGCCCCAAACGATCTCTGACAGAAACTCGTGGTGGCGAGTCACCAACAGTCATCGGTTGTCCTTCAGGCGTGTCTGCTCTGCTCTTCCCCATCCTGAGAGCGTGGAACAAATAAATGTTTGTGATTGAAAGCTCTGGAACACTAGAACTGGCCCTCCTTCTAGCGCCAATGTTAACGCCAAGATCTTTGATGACGTCCCAATCACGTAAGACGCCCTAATCCTGCACAGAGAACACGATCAACACCAAAAGCTTGACGGCTGGACCGTCGGGGGATAGCTCCGGCGTGAGAGTCAATACAGGTGTTCAAGGTTTAACAATGGAGGGTGTAAAATGTCTAGTGTGTTGAGCTAGATAGAAAGTGTATGCGTACCTTTTGTTAGGAGACCCCCTTGCTAGGTTATACTCTCATGCTCGGTTTTTTGTGCCACCAACCATAATCTGACACCCCCTCTCAGTCACCTCTTGTCCCAGCCGACTGCATGCAGGTTATCACCTTTTTTCCACTGTTCCTGCCGCCGGCCGGATAAGATCACATCCACATTAATGATCTGCAGGCGCTTGGTCAACTGCCCTCCTCCTTTCATCATTACCAGTCAAAGTCTTAGATATTAAAAGATCTTATGGGCCGGCCACTTGACCCAGCCCATTATTAATGGGATACGATAAAGGTAATATAAATGTTAGGCCCAATGACTATAAGACTTAGTGATAAAGGTCCACTAGGCTAATTAAACGGATGGGCCCAACTGGTCAGGCCCAATGAAAGAAATATCATGCCCCAACAGATATAGATTTTAGAGTTCACATGATTGAATTTTAGACTTTCACAAATTAATTAGGTAAAAATAAATAAACGAGACTCTTTTTGAATATATGTTTTTAATAACAATGAAATACGAACTTTATTTTATGACAATATAAGTCGGGTATAGAGTTGTTAAGCATATTGGAAATATATCACAATTTTATAAATAAAAAAATTATTTTAATAAATTTCTGCCTTGTGAAGTATTAAACTCGGAACTTTCATCTTTCACGATCATTGTGACAGCTAACTCAGGGCTTAGAGTTTAGACTGTATATTATTTTAAACCCAAATAAGGCTTGAGCTCAAACCCCAAACACATGTAGTGTACAAAAATCATTGTATGCTTCATTCAGTAAGGTGAATATGTAAAATGGATGACGTTGTTTCATTCAGTAAGGTGAATCTGTAAATTATTATTACATCCGTTCTTAAAAGATTGTCGTTTAAAGTTTTGGTACATGGATTAAGAAAGTATTATTTACCAAGTAAAATTTGTTTGAAATTTCATCACTATCCCTTTATGGGAAGTTGAAAACTATTAATATAAGGGAGAGAGTTTCTTGAAACAATGATAGAATGTAGGGGTAATATAGGAATTTATTTTTCTCGAAAGTTTTAAACGATAAACTTTTTGGAATAAATTTTTTCTTCAAAAATTACAATCTTTTATCTTTTAGGAACGGAGAGAGTATTATATAACAGGACAAGACTTTATTTTTATATATATAGGTTTCTTTGGTTCTTTTTATAAGGTGATATTTGTAACTAACCACTTTTTTCTTTGTCATTGAAAGGCTCCCTATAATATTTTCTCTCTCAACGCCTATAATAACCAAACTTTTATACATTTTTTTTATTATACCCGTAGCATTAAATATCTCATATTTTTCTTATTCTAATTCTCTCTACATTTAATAAGCATGGAGAGAGAATAGTTTGAATTGAATAGTTAGAAAGTCACACTCTCACCTACATTAAAAATAATTACTAATGACATTATTATAGCTAGGCAATTTTGTCATTTCATTCATCTTCTTAATATGCGTAAAAAGTCCATCAGAATTTTTATCCTGAGACGAAGGGAGTATTATATTACCCTTACATATATAAATATAAGAAATGATATGATTTAATAATGTTGTCTATCTATTAGAATTATTTTACTTGGTCTTTTTTTTATTTGTTACACACACACACACACACACACACACACACACACACACACACACATATATATATATATATATATATATATATATATATATATATTAGCAATAACTTCATCAGTTACACCCCAAGAAGTAAACAAGCATAAAGTTTGTTTTTCAAAAGATATAGATTAAATTAAACAAAACAATTAATTTTGGACCAAAATCATATTCAACCACTTAAGTTTATCATAGTTAAAAATAGAGCTGCAAACGAACCGAACCGTTCACGAACCGATTCGGTTCGGTTCGGTTCGGTTAGGTTAGAGTTCGAGTTCAAGTTGAGCGTCTAATCGAGTCAAGTTCGCACAAGGCGTTTCGTTCGTTTGCTCGATCAAATTTGCGAACCATGTGGTTCAATTCGCCTGTGTTCGCGAACGGTTCGAATTCGGTTCGACTGGGTAAGTTCGAGTTCAAGTTCGAGTTCGATATAGGTTCGAGGTGCTTGATTTCTTATATATATATATATATATATATATATATATATATATGTTCACTTTAAATTGTTTCTAAAATTCTACATATAAATAATTAGTTTTGGTTATTTCATATTAAATTCTATCTTTGTCTTATCAATAATGGTTAAATTTGTAGTAATTTTCTTCTTCTTTTTTTATTACTTAAACATCTTTTTGTGTTTTTAATAAATGATTATAAGTAAATATTTTTATTAAATAATTAATAAATAATAATGTGTACTTCTTCACCTCTAAATTTTAATCAAAATAATTTTAGTATTTTCATAAGAGTTTTAACAATGATTGTTGGATTATTACAATTTACATACCTAATAATTTAATAGATTATAAGTTATAACCCATGTCATAAATCACATAAATAAAGTCACTAATCATCATGCAATGACAATTTGACATTAATTAAAAAAAATGATACAATACAATTGCTTACATTTACACGAGTTATTAAAATTGTCGAATCAAGATAGATATATAATAGAGAAATCAAGTTATCAAATTATCGAAACTTCACTAATAGAATAATAGTCATTGTATAATTAGTCAATTACTATTGTATATTAACATCAACTATCAATTATATAATTAAAAGTGTAAACTTAACTTTACCAATTTTTAATTTTTTTTTAGTGTTACAGTCTTACAAACTTGTGATGCATATATATGTGACAGCGAGAGAGAGTACTGATTGACTAACTTTGATTTATCATTTACGCAATTAAATAATCATATTTAGTGTAAAAACTAAAAAGTTATTAAGAAAAGTCCAATTAAACAATATGTCACAGACTCACAGTACCGTTTGCATGAAATTAAAATGAGTTATTAATTTAAATTAGAATAAATAATTTTTTTATAAAAAAAATGAAACAAATTAAAGTCTCTAAAAATTTAGAATCTTAGTTAATTTATTTAGTTTTAAACAATATAATTATGAAAATTATTTACTTTTTATAAAGTAATTCTGAAGATTTATTGTATTCAAAAAGTTGATTATGACATCCCTTTTGAATTAAAAATATTTCCTATCGACTTTGAAAATTCATACTTGACTTGATCAATTGATCTTATTACTTATATTTCAGAACGGATGAAATATTTGGTACTAATATATTTAAAGATTAACAATATTAGTCTATAAGTCTATTAGATATTAAATTAATCTAATCAACTAAATTCACATTATTTTAAATATTAGAATTTTACAATTTCATTATAAAAAATCTTAAATAAGACTCTTTTTATGAAATAGATAAAATATTATTCATTTATTCTAGACTAATTATGTAATAAATAATAATATTGACCACTAGTCCACTACTACTAATATAATATTATATGTAAGACCCCGAATTTTATGAAATAAAAGTATTCAATAATTACTATTCAGTAAATGGTTAAATTGATAAATATTAAAGTTAAGGGTAATATATGAATTTTTTTTCAAAATAAGCAAGTGGTTATAAAATATTCATTGTTGTCGGGGAATATTCGTTTGGTTGTGGAATATTCTTTCTGTCGGGGAATATTCGTACGACGGCGTAGTTGTTACCGTTAACACTGTTGGAATATCCGGTGGTTAAAATACAGTAATACGCGTAGTTGCACAGTAGCACATGGTATTGCACAGTATTTTTTTTAATTATTGATTCGTACGTGAGAAGGCACTACTCAATAATTGTTACAGTAATTTATGTTCAATATTTTATTTTATTGAATCAATAATTGCTGCGTTGATATTTTATATTATTGTTGTTTCAATAATTGTCATTGCACAGTATTTCCCATTATTAGATCAATAATTCATATTATTTGAATAATATTATTAGATAGCATTATTGGCAATGTCTAGAAAGTTCTGTCTAAGGAGAGGTTTGGAAAGCCCCCTCTTTCCTAGGAACGGCCTGGTTGTCATAATGTGATTCTGTAATATTATTTGTGAATAATTAATTATTGATTCATATGATAAGAAAATATTTATTTTATGTGGATATAAATGAGGAATATATTTTTGTGGTTAAAAATGAAGGAGTTAATGTTGAGGTTTTTATCAGTATTTTTGTCGGAATGGAGGTATTAAAAATCAGGGTTTTTGAGATATTTTGCGAGGGTTATAATTTTTAATCCGACCGTTGGATCGTGGTAATTTTTGGATATGTTATACATATATAAGTTGAGTATATGTCCATAAATTTTGAACCGTTAAAAATAAACGTATGATTTGTTATGAATTTTAAGAGATGACTGGTTTAGAAATTGTTGAAGTTTCGGAATTTATCATTTTGGTGGAAAATTTTAGAATTGGTGGGCCCCACTCTTGGTTGGTGAAGAAATGTGCTGAAATTTTTATTCAAATGTGGTGGGTGGGAATAGTAGCAGGTAAAGCCATTTTTCTATAAATAGAGGGCTAAGTTAGAATTAAAAATCACACTAGAAACATAAGCTTTCTCTCTCCATATTATGAAGCATATTTTGTGAGTATTTAGATACTTTGAGAGTTGCTATTCAGTGCAAGTTTCCTTCGGCTTTGCATTCCAGTCAGAAATACTGCACTTTTGAGGTAAGGGATGGTAAGGGATTTTAAGGGTTGTTATGTTTTTCAGTTCGTACTTCTTCCAACCTTCAAAAAATTCTGAAAAAATTTAAAATGATATTTGGATTTGTTTTATTGATTGTGTCCAAAAATGGTGATTTTTGGATGTATAGATTAAGAGTTATGAATTTTACGGGGAAAGACTATTTTAAAAGTAACCGCTTATAATTCCTTGTGGTTATCTCCAAAATTGATAAAATTTTTATTGGGAGTACATGTATATGATAGAAGTATACTCTGTAAATTTTAGAATTTTTGGACAAAAGTACAATTTATGATAAATGTCTAAATATTCGGCGGTTTTGGCCATATGAAAAATAGTAAATGAGTTTTAAAAATTCTGAGAAAAATATATGTTCACTATGGGACTATATTATGCTAAATCCCAGAAAAAAAATATTTTTAGAACTGATTTGTTATTTTTCATGAAAATGGTCTAGTTATGAGTAAATGAATTAAGTATGTTTTGTGAAGTAAGAAAATTAGAAAATAAGATTTTATGACTTGAGAATCCTATATGAGGTATATGCAGATTTTTGATGAGGGTTTTGGTTATTGGTGATGAAATCTTATGAGTGTGGCATTTTAGAATGATTAAATGCATTATTTAGTAAAATGTAAACAATTAAAATAAATTGTTTATAAGCTTAAGAAATATTATTCTTTCAATATCATTATACTGAAATATTGGTATGTATTTTATTTTGGAATTTCTACCTTTTTGTGTCGGGATTACTATTCACGAGTTACTATTCACGAGTTACTATTCACGGGTACTATTCACGATAAAATTGGTTTTTTTTTCAAACCAAATTATAGTTGATATATAAATATTACTCTTGAGATTAAAACTATATGTTGGTCATATTATTTTTATTATCATATATAACATTTTTATAATCCTAATGATGATATTTCTCTTTGACTTGAGTGTAAAGATGGGTAGATTATTGGTATGATCATGACTATGGGTTCTCTTTGGCCAGTAGTGCAAAGTTAAATTGTTGACTGGTATGATCATGACCATTGAATTTATAATTGAATATCTTTAGCTTAAGTGCAAAGGTGTAATGATCAACATGGTTATAATTATTGTTTATATAAATTCTGAAATGATTATATATTTCTTTGAGATATGAATATATTTGGCCTGTAGTGCAAATATGAACTGTTGATGAATATCTTTGGCCTGTAGTGCAAAGATGAATTGTTGATGAATATCTTTGGCCTGTAGTGCAAAGATGACATGTTGTTGAATATCTTTGGCCAGTAGTGCAAAGATGAACAGGTGTTGAGATGAACATGACCAACTGATACAAATGAATATCTTTGGCCGTAGTGAAAAGATGAAGTTATTAGTATGATTATGAACAGGAACTGTGATTTGGTATAACCATGATCTTTGATGTTTCAGGTGAAGATAGGTGATGAAAATATTCTTCGTCCTGGGTGCGAAGAAAAATTTAGAGTCACAATTATGATTATGAGTTATTCATATGATTGTGGACCAGAACTGTTGAGTGATGTTACAGGGATAAAACATTTTTGGTGGATTTTTAACATGGAGAAGATAATAGACTGTATAGTCTATTTGACTCTTCTAATGGATTGCTCGTTCCGCTGCAACTATGGTTGAAATTTTTATCATCTACCATATGTTCTAAATCTCTGATTTATTACTGATGAAGACTATTGATAATTTATTTATCTTTAGTCATGATATTCTTTACTGGGCTAGTTGTGCTCACCCTTTTGTTTCACAATTCCTTTCAGGTAATAAGAGTGTAGCTGGGTCGAGCGGGGGTAACAAGGGAATAGAACGGTGGTCATCATTTAGTAGTTATATTTGATGAAGAAAATAGGGTGAGGCGAACCCAACGTTGAAAGGGTGTTTTGTCACTACCATACAAGATGTCTAATGCAGTACAACCTCGTGTCATCATAAGACAGGGTTGTGCTCATCCACTTGCTGAGTATCTTTATGAGCACTACCTATATAATCTTGGTGTTTGTTTGAAGTATAATTTTCAATTAGAGACAGTGGAGATAATGATATGTCAAGAGAAGACTCACCATTGGGAAGAATATGATAGTAAACTTCTCGTTTTTCTTTGGGGTCTATTGGGTCAACCAAGGATAATTCTGTGGCCATATGATATCTATCATAACCTAGACGCATGGCCTCCCATGTACGAAGGTTTTCTTGAGCACTTCCCAAAGATTCTAATTTCTAAAACAGTTTTTGACTATACCTTTATGTAAGGTGTCATTGTGAGGTGATGTCCACGGTTGGAACATGAGTCACATTTGGTATATATTTGTATCCAAACTCACAGCATATGTGTTGTTATATTTTGCACGACAATTGTTGTAATAAAGTTATAGTTATTTTCTGTACCATGTATTTGGCGACTAAGAATAGGTTGGATGGAATGGACCTGTTTTGGGGGCGTCACAGTTGGTATCAGAGCTTAGGAATATGGTCTCTGGCGGAGATCGGGGAATAGAACTAGGAGGGGAGAGATGAGTAAATCCTTCGCTAGTGTGTCCTACCTAAGCTTATTTGTTGGTCAGTCATAATATCGAGATATTATGTGATATGTGAATTTGTTAAATTAACCCTTGTTTTGAAGCTGTATTCTAGAATGATATTTGAAATACAGGAGATGAGCAATGGAGAAATTATGATGACAGGGAAGATGGAATCTGAAATGAAAGGAAGGTATTCTCAACTCTTTGAAATACCAGGTACGTAAATTTCATAAGGAGGAGAGATTGTAAGACCCCGAATTTTATAAAATAAAAGTATTCAATAATTACTATTCAGTAAATGGTTAAATTGATAAATATTAAAGTTAAGGGTGATATATGAAATTTTTTTCAAAATAAGCAAGTGGTTATAAAATATTCATTGTTGTCGGGGAATATTCGTTTGGTTGTGGAATATTCTTTCTGTCGGGGAATATTCGTACGACGGCGCAGACATTTGTGGGCTCCATAACAGAATAACTGTCGGATGAAGATAACGACAAAAATTGAGTTTTTATAATTAACGGCGTAGTTGTTACCGTTAACACTGTTGGAATACCCGGTGGTTAAAATACAGTAATACGCGTAGTTGCACAGTAGCACACAGTATTGCACAGTATTTTTTTTAATTATTGATTCGTACGTGAGAAGGCACTACTCAATAATTGTTACAGTAATTTCTGTTCAATATTTTATTTTATTGAATCAATAATTGCTGCGTTGATATTTTATATTATTGTTGTTTCAATAATTATCACTGCACAGTATTTCTCATTATCAGATCAATAATTCATATTATTTGAATAATATTATTAGATAGCATTATTGGCAATGTCTAGAAAGTTCTGTCTAAGGAGAGGTTTGGTCATCTAATTGCGCGCCAATAAGGAGAAATCCTTATTGAAAAGCCCCCTCTTTCCTGGGAACGGCCTGGTTGTCATAATGTGATTCTGTAATATTATTTGTGAATAATTAATTATTGATTCATATGATAAGAAAATATTTATTTTATGTGGATATAAATGAGGAATATATTTTTGTGGTTAAAAATGAAGGAGTTAATGTTGAGGTTTTTATCAGTATTTTTGTCGGAATGGAGGTATTAAAAATCAGGGTTTTTGAGATATTTTGCGAGGGTTATAATTTTTAATCTGACCGTTGGATCGTGGTAATTTTTGGATATGTTATACATATATAAGTTGAGTATATGTCCATAAATTTTGAACCGTTAAAAATAAACGTATGATTTGTTATGAATTTTAAGAGATGACTGGTTCAGAAATTGTTGAAGTTTCAGAATTTATCATTTTGGTAGAAAATTCTAGAATTGGTGGGCCCCACTCTTGGTTGGTGAAGAAATGTGCTGAGATTTTTATTCAAATGTGGTGGTGAGAATAGTAGCAGATAAAGCCATCAGGTTGCAGGTTAAGTCTGTTTCGGCGTGCTAACATTTTCCTATAAATAGAGGGCTAAGTTAGAATTGAAAATCACACCAGAAACATAAGCTTTCTCTCTTTCTCTCTCTATATTATGAAGCATATTTTGTGAGTATTTAGATACTTTGAGAGTTGCTATTCAGTGCAAGTTTCCTTCGGCTTTGCATTCCAGTCAGAAATACTGCGCTTTTGAGGTAAGGGATAGTAAGGGATTTTAAGGGTTGTTATGTTTTTCAGTTCGTACTTCTTCCAACCTTCAAAAAATTCTGGAAAAATTTAAAATGATATTTTGATGAGTTTCATTGATTGTGTCCAAAAATGGTGATTTTTGGATGTATAGATTAAGAGTTATGAATTTTACGGGAAAAGACTATTTTAAAAGTAACCGCTTATAATTCCTTGTGGTTATCTCCAAAATTGATGAAATTTTTATTGGGAATACATGTATATGATAGAAGTATACTCTGTAAATTTTAGAATTTTTGGACAAAAGTACAATTTATGATAAATGTCTAAATATTCGGCGGTTTTGGCCATATGAAAAATAGTAAATGAGTTTTAAAAATTCTGAGAAAAATATATGTTCAATATGAGAGTATGTTATGCTAAATCCCAGAAAAGAAATATTTTTGGAACTGATTTGATATTTTTCATAAAAATAGTCTAGTTATGAGTAAATGAATTAAATATATTTTGTGAAGTAAGAAAATTAGAAAATAGGATTTTATGACTTGAGAATCCTATATGAGGTATATGCAGATTTTTGATGAGGGTTTTGGTTATTGGTGATAAAATCTTATGAGTTTGGCATTTTAGAATGATTAAATGCATTATTTAGTAAAGTGTAAACAATTAAAATAAATTGTTTATAAGCTTAGGAAATATTATTCTTTCAATATCATTATACTGAAATATTGGTATGTATTTTATTTTGGAATTTCTACCTTTTTGTGTCGGGGTTACTATTCACGAGTTACTATTCACGGGTACTATTCACGACAAAATTGGTTTTTTTTTCAAACCAAATTATAGTTGATTTATAAATATTACTCTTGAGATTAAAACTATATGTTGGTCATATTATTTTTATTATCATATATAACATTTTTATAACCCTAATGATGATATTTCTCTTTGACTTGAGTGTAAAGATGGGTACAGTATTGGTATGATCATAACTATGGGTTCTCTTTGGCCAGTAGTGCAAAGTTGAATTGTTGACTGGTATGATCATGACCATTGAATTTATAATTGAATATCTTTAGCTTAAGTGCAAAGGTGTAATGATCAACATGGTTATAATTATTGTTTATATAAATTCTGAAATGATTATATATTTCTTTGAGATATGAATATATTTGGCATGTAGTACAAATATGAACTGTTGATGAATATCTTTGGCCTGTAGTGCAAAGATGAATTGTTGATGAATATCTTTGGCCTGTAGTGCAAAGATGACATGTTGTTGAATATCTTTGGCCAGTAGTGCAAAGATGAACAGGTGTTGAGATGAACATGACCAACTGATACAAATGAATATCTTTGGTCGTAGTGAAAAGATGAAGTTATTAGTATGATTATGAACAGGAACTGTGATTTGGTATAACCATGATCTTTGATGTTTCAGGTGAAGATAGGTGATGAAAATATTCTTCGTCCTGGGTGCGAAGAAAAATTTAGAGTCACAATTATGATTATGAGTTATTCATATGATTGTGGACCAGAACTGTTGAGTGATGTTACAGGGATAAAACATTTTTGGTGGATTTTTAATATGGAGAAGATAATAGACTGTATAGTCTATTTGACTCTTCTAATGGATTGCTCGTTCCGCTGCAACTATGGTTGAAATTTTTATCATCTACCATATGTTCTAAATCTCTGATTTATTACTGATGAAGACTATTGATAATTTATTTATCTTTAGTCATGATATTCTTTACTGGGCTAGTTGTGCTCACCCTTTTGTTTCACAATTCCTTTCAGGTAATAAGAGTGTAGCTGGGTCGAGCGGGGGTAACAAGGGAATAGAACGGTGGTCATCATTTAGTAGTTATATTTGATGAAGAAAATAGGGTGAGGCGAACCCAACGTTGAAAGGGTGTTTTGTCACTACCATACAAGATGTCTAATGCAGTACAACCTCGTGTCATCATAAAACAGGGTTGTGCTCATCCACTTGCTGAGTATCTTTATGAGCACTACCTATATAATCTTGGTGTTTGTTTGAAGTATAATTTTCAATTAGAGACAGTGGAGATAATGATATGTCAAGAGAAGACTCACCATTGGGAAGAATATGATAGTAAACTTCTCGTTTTTCTTTGGGGTCTATTGGGTCAACCAAGGATAATTCTGTGGCCATATGATATCTATCATAACCTAGACGCATGACCTCCCATGTACGAAGGTTTTCTTGAGCACTTCCCAAAGATTCTAATTTCTAAAACTGTTTTTGACTATACCTTTATGTAAGGTGTCATTGTGAGGTGATGTCCACGGTTGGAACATGAGTCACATTTGGTATATATTTGTATCCAAACTCACAGCATATATGTTGTTGTATTTTGCACGACAATTGTTGTAATAAAGTTGTAGTTATTTTCTGTACCATGTATTTGGCGACTCAGAATAGGTTGGATGGAATGGACCTGTTTTGGGGGCGTCACATTATATATATATATATATATATATATATATATATATATATATATATATATATATGATAATATGATATATATTATCTATTTATATCCTATTCCTAAATAATTTAAAATAACAAAACTAATACAAAATAACAAAATACAAATAACAAAACTAATATTAGTTGTTAACTTTTAACTTTTAAGTTCTAACTTCTAACTTTTTAGTAATCATTTTTGGGATAAATGATGATTATAATATTTGGTCTAATTTTTGATTGAATTACTTAGAGTTAGAGAAGATATTTTTGGTATTTATTTAACTATTTTTAATTTGCTTATGAGTTCTCAGTTTTCTTAGTTCAGTGCATGAGTAAATGTTTGAGAACATAACTTGATTTGTCCGATTATGTTCGCGAACAACTTGATCATGTTCACAAACAGTTCTCAAACACCAATCGAATCGAACTTGTACATAGCTTCTGGTTCAATAGAGTTACTCGAACATGTTCGAGTTCGAGTTCGAGTATAAGTGCTCGAGTTCGAGAAGGTTCGGTTCTGTTCGGATCGCTTGCAGCTTTAGTCAAAAGAAACTGAAAATCAATAAAGTTTATCCATAGACAATTGTCTAAAATGAAAACTACACCAATCAAGTTTAAAAGGAAATAGAGACATCAAAGAAACAAAAACAAAGAAACTACATGTCTATTTTAAAGTGTACTCCTCAAAGAAACAATTTCAAATTAGTTAGAATGAAGTTTCAACTTTTAAAGATGTTCATCATTTTTTGTAAAGCCATCTTTCACTTTTCTTGTTGATAGTTGAATAATTTTCTCACCATCTTATCATTCTCTAAAAGTCAGTCGTAAACTTCTTCAAGAAACGACTCTTCAAGCTCCAATAACATCAACTTCTTATGAATTTCATCCGAAGTGTAGACACGAGATTGAAGATTTTTTAAGGCATTCACAAGATATTCATTCTCAACCATAATTGTTAAGATGTCGCCTTGGCGACAACATGGCGTCCTGTCAGTTAGAGTATAGCAAGGCGAGAGGTTGACTTAGACTCAACTGCTAATTAAGGCAAGCGCCTTGGCAGCAAGGTGTCTCAAGTTGTGTTTAGCAATTGGGCCCAAGTCACCCATATGATCCATTGACTAATTAAAAGAAGGATTGAGTGGGAGATAACCTTATTTCACGAATCAACCACTTCGCGACCGAGAGACTTTGAAAAATCAAGAGAGACTTTGTGAGTCAACTTCTGTCGGCGACGACTTCTGCCGGTGAGTCTTCTCCTGCCGATGACGATCTCTCCTCTTGTTGTAACTCATGAGGCCCACCGACTGGATTTTGTTGTAAAAATTTTCTTTTGTAGTAAGATATAGAACAACAATATTTCTGCCTGAATCGAATGGTTGACCACTCTTTCCTTAAGACTATATTCGCCCCTTACTTTTTGCTACACAGGATTACTGCGAATTAGTCTCCCAAGATAAGACAGGCCCAGAATTTTATTCTGTACTAGAATTTGTTGTGTAGGAACAAATCTAGTGCTAAACTATAAATGAAAGAAGAAAATTATAATAGGAAAATATTTAGAATGATAATTTTTCTAACTTGAGAAGGATTGAATGATTTGAAGTGTGTTGAATTTGGTGGATTTATGATCTATTTATAGGTTTGTCGTATCCCAATTATGGGATATGTCGTATCTTATAAATTGGGTCGTATCCCAATTATGGGATATGTCGTTCTGTAATTTTTGATACTTATCCCAATTCAACCCAACTTTGGCCCAAATACGATGTCGTATTCCAATACTCCCGCCAACTTACCGTTGAAAATATATATTACTGTTGGCTTTGGAAATATTACCGTTGTTGGCTTACACGGTTGGCCTTTTATAATTTTATTATATATATATATATATATATATATATATATATATATATATATATATATATATATATAAGAATGTTGTTCCCATGACTTGAACCCAAGTTCTTAATATCAATAAATCTCTCTTATCCGATTGAACCAATATTAATTATTGGTTACATGGATAACATATAATATATTTATTATATACTTTAGATAATGAAAATATCCAACAATCCTCCCCTATTTTCATAATCTTCCAATACTTTTCCTCTGACATTCTTCTTTCTCTTATTAAATATAGTATTCATAAGTAATAGGTGTCTTTCGACTTGAACCTTTACATAGTTTATTTCACAAAATATTTGAATTTTTAGTAGCGTTAGCTTTGAACTAAAAAATCTTAAAGTGATATATTGCTCTATAAACATATACTATATCTCTTATAGTTTAAGGAGACCCAACACATTTATGGCATTGTATTTACCTCTTGGGTTTTGTAAGTGACTTAGAGATAAGCCTTATGTCTCGCAGAAGCGGCATACTTCCTTCACTTACATAGGTGAATCTAATTAGATGCACTTGTATGACCTGCATCCTCCAAACCGAACATAGATTCATTAAAGGTTTACCCTACCCTCTTTGTTCTCCATGCAAGCATACACTATCTTTGAGATGGTTTTGAAGAATTTCTTCTTCATACTTGTCTAGTGTATAACTGGTTATTACTATAAGTATTTTTCCATTGAACTAATATATCAAATGTTACTCTAGTATTTAGTTGGGTTCCACTTATAGATTACCTCTCATTTAAAGGCTTTAAACCCATCTCCCTGGAAGTCTTACATATTACATCCTTGCCTAGGCCTTTTGTAAAAGGATCTGCCAAATTTCACTTTGACTTAACATAGTTAAAGGTAACAACCCCTTTATTGATTTGCTCCCTTACATAACTATGTCTTAAACTTATATGTCTAGACTTCCCGTTATAAACCTTGTTATAAGACCGTGATAATGTTGCCTCATTATCACAATATATTGAGATAGCTGTCATTGGTTTAGGCCAAAGTGGTATCTCAAATAATAAATCCTTAAGCCATTCGGCCTCTTTTACAGCAATTGATAATGCAACAAAATCAGATTCCATAGTTGAATGTGTTATCAAGGTTTGTTTCTTGGAACCCCAAGAAATTTCCCCTCCTCTTAAAGTGAATATCCATCCACTTGTAGACTTTATTTCATCTGAATCTGTTATCCAGTTTGCATCCGTGTACCCTTCTACCACAGCTGGGTATCCAGTATAGCATAATGCATAGTTCATTGTGCCTTTAAGATATTTAAGTATCCTTGATACTGCATCCTAATGAACCTGACCTGGATTATGAGTAAATCTACTCAATACTCCTACTGCAAATGCTATATCAGGTATAGTACACTGCATTGCATACATTAGACTAACAATTACACTTGCATACTCTAATTGAGATATATTATTTCCTTTATTTGGAAATAACTTAACAGAATAATCATATGGGGTAGAGGCTATCTTGCAATTCTCGTGATTAAGCTTCTTTAACAATTTCTCAATATAATGAGACTGAGTTAAAGAAATGGTATCTTGAGACCGCACAATTTTAATACCTAAAATTACATCAGCCTCCCCCATATCTTTTACATCAAAGTAGCAGATAAATATGCTTTAGTTTCTAATACTACTTTTTCACTAGTACCAAATATAAGCATATCATCAACATATAAACAAATTATAACCCTAAAACTTTTATTAAACTTAGAATAAACACATTTATCCGATTCATTTATTTTAAATCCATTTGAAACAATCATTTGGTCAAATTTTTCATGCCACTGCTTAGGTGCTTATTTTAGACCATATAAAGATTTAATAAGTTTACAAACTTTCCTTTCTTGACCTTTCAAAACAAGTTCCATATAGATTTCCTCTTCTAAATCACCATTTATGTGACGCCCCCAAAATAGGTATACATCACCCATTCTGAGTCTCCAAATACATGGTACAGAACTTAAAAATAAACTTAAATATACAACATTAGCTGTGAGTTTTAATATAAATATTGTCTTCTAGACAGTATTCAAACTCAAAATAAGTCCTCATTACAATTATTATCATACTATTTCACAGAATAGTGAGGACTACTAATGTAACCATCAGGACCGTCAATCCATTTCCCGACTAGTCCCAGCTATATTCTCATTTCCTGAAGAGAACAGTGAAAGAAAGGGTGAGCTCAACTAGCCCAGTAAGAAATATTATGACTAAGATAATGCAGAATAAATTATCCTTAGCCTTCAACAGTATAACAACTGACAGAATATAATAGACAACAAGTTTTAGATCAACAACTGCAGCGGAATAAGCAATCTATTAGAAGAGTCAAGTAGAGCATAATATCTACCATCTTCTATGATTTAAAAGGTTTTTCATCACTTTTATCGATGAGACTCAGCTGAATAAATAATCCACATCATCGAATCATCCCTGCACTACAGGCCAAGGATAATCGTATTTTTATCAACGGTCATGATCATGTCATAAAATAATTCATCTTTGCACCTTTGGCCGAAGAGAATTCATGGCCATAATGTAACGCCCCCAAAATAGGTCCATTCCATCTAACCCATTCTGAGTCGCCAAATACATGGTACAGAAAACAACTACAACTTTATTACAACAATTGTCGTATAAAATACAACAACACATATGCTGTGAGTTTGGATATAAATATATACTAAATGTGACTCATGTCCCAACCGTGGACAACACCTCACAATGACACCTTACATAAAGGTATAGTCAAAAACTGTTTTAGAAATTAGAATATTTGGAAAATTCTCAAGGAAACCTCCGTACATGGGAGGCCATGCGTCTAGGTTGTGATAGATATCATATGGCCACAGAATTATCCTTGGTTGACCCAATATATCCCAAAGAAAAACAAGAAGATTACTATCATATTCTTCTCAGTGGTGAGTCTTCTCTTGACTTATCATTATCTCCACTATCTCTAATTGAGAATTATACTTCAAACAAACACCAAGATTATATAAGTAGTGCTCGTAAATATACTCAGCGAGTGGATGAGTACAATCATGTCTTATGATGACACGAGGTTGTACTGCATTAGACATCTTGTATGGTAGTGGCAAAACACCCTTCCAACGTTGGGTTCACCTCACCCTATTGGATTCACCAAATATAACTACTAAATGAACCTTTCGATACTGCTTAGGGAGAACTCCACAGCTAGAGACCACCGTTCTATTCCCTTGTTACCCCCGCTCGACCCAGCTACACTCTTATTACCTGAAAAAGAATTGTGAAGCAAAAGGGTGAGCATAACTAGCCCAGTAAAGAATATCATGACTAAAGATAATTAAATTATCAATAGCCTTCATCAGTAATAAATCAGAGATTTAGAACATATGGTAGATGATAAAACTTCTCAACCATAGTTGCAGCGGAACGAGTAATCCATTAGAAGAGTCAAATAGACTATAAAGTCTATTATCTTCTCCACGTTAAAAGTCCACCAACAATGTTTTATCCCTGTAACATCAATCAACAATTCCTGTCCACAATCACGTGTATAACTCATAATCGTAATTGTAGTTCTAAATTCCTTTTCTCATCCAGGACAAAGATAATTTTTATCACCTGAAACATCAAATATCATGGTTATACCAAATCACAGTTCATGTTCATAATCATACTAATAAATTCATCTCTGCACTACGGCCCAAAGATATTCATCAACAAGTCATCTTTGCACTACATGCCAAAGATATTCAACAACAGGTCATCTTTGCATTACGAGCCAAAGATATTCATCAACACCTCATCTTTGCACTACAGGCCAAAGATATTCAACAACAAGTCATCTTTGCATTACGAGCCAAAGATATTCATCAATAATTTATCTTTGCACTACGGGCCAAAGATATTCATCTATAATTCATCTTTGCACTACAGGCCAAAGATATTCCTCAACAGTTCATATTTGCACTACAGGCCAAATATATTCATATCTCAAAAAAATATATAATCATTTTAGAACTTATATAAACAATAATTATAACCATGTTGATCAATTCACCTTTGCACTTAAGCTAAATATATTCAATTATAAATTCAATGGTCATGATCATACCAGTCACAATTCAACTTTTCCACTATTGGCCAAAGAGAACCCTAGTCATGATAATACAAATAATCTACCCATCTTTACACTCAAGTGAAAGAGAAATTCAACATCAGGGTTATAAAAATGTTATATATGATAATAAAAACATCAAGAGCAACAATCATAAATCAACGATAATTTGGTCAAAAAAAGAAACTAATTTTTATCATGAATAGTAATTCGTGAATAGTAACTAGTGAATAGTAACTCATGAATAGTAACTTATGAATAGTAACTCGTGAATAGTAACTCGTGAATAGTAACTCATGAATAGTAACTCATAAATAGTAACTCAACATGAAAAAGGTAGAAATTCCACAATAAAATCTATACCAATATTTCGGTATAATGATATTGAAATAATAATATTTCTTAAGCTTATAAACAATTTATTTTAATTGTTTACACTTTACTAAATAATGCATTTAATCATCCTAAAATGTCAAACTCATAAGATTTCATTACCAATAACCAAAACCCTCATCAAAAATTTGCATATACCTCATATAGGATTCTCAAGCCATAAAATCCTATTTTCCAATTTTTTTACTTCAGATAACATATTTAATTAATTTAATTATAACTAGTCCATTTTCATGAAAAATACCAAATCAGTTCCAAAAATATTTTTTTTCTGGAATTTAGCAGAATATAGTCCCATATTGAACATATATTTTTCTCAGAATTTTTAAAACTCATTTACAATTTTTCATATGGCCAAAAAAGCCGAATATTTAGACATTTATCATAAATTGTAATTTTATCCAAAAATTCTGAAATTCACATAGTACACTGATATTATATAGATATACTTCCAATAAAAATTTCATCAGTTTTGGAGTTAACCACAAGGAGTTATAAGCGGTTACTTTTAAAATAGTCTTTTCCCGTAAAATTCATAACTCTTAATCTATACATCCAAAAATTACCATTCTTGGACACAATCAATAAACCTCATCAAAATATCATTTCAAATTTTTCCAGAATTTTTTGAAGGCCAGAAGAAGTACGAACTGAAAAACATAATAACCATTAAAATCCCTTACTATCCCTTACCTCGAAAGAGCAGCACTTCTGACTAGATATCGGATATGACGCTGAAGGAAACTTGCACTGATGAATAGCAACTCACCAAGTATCTATATACTCACAAAATACACTCAATAATCTAGACAGAAAAAGAGAGAAAACTTATGAATTCTGGTGTGATTTTCAATTCTAACTTAACCTTCTATTTATAGGAAAATGTTAGCACGCCGAAGCAGACTTAACCTGCAACCTGATGGCTTTACCTGCTACTATTCCCACCCACCATATTTGAATAAAAATCTCAGCACATTTCTTCACCAACCAAGACTGGGGCCCACCAATTCTAGAATTTTCTACCAAAATGATTAACTCCGAAAATTCAACAATTTCCGAACCAGTCATCTCGTAAAATTCATAACAAATCATACGTACATTTTTAACGGTTCAAAATTTGTGGACATATACTCAACTTATATATGTATAACATATCCAAATATTACCACGATCCAACGGTCGGATTAAAAATTATAACCCTCGCAAAAATATCTTAAAAACCCTAATTTGATTTTCAATACATCCGTTCCAACAAAAATACAGATAAAACACCTCAACATTAACTCCTTCATTTTTAACCACAAAAATATATCTCTCATTTATATCCACATAAAATAAATATTTCCTTATTATATGAATCAATAATTAATTATTCACAAATAATATTACAAAATCACATTTATGACAACTAGGCCGTTCCCAAGAAAGAGAGGGCTTTCCAATAAGAATTTATCCTTACTGGCGCGCAATTAGGTAACCAAACCTCTCCTTAGACAGAGCTTTCTAGACATTACCAATAATATTATCTAATAATATTATTCAAATAATATAAATTATTGATCTAATAATGGAAAATACTGTGCAGTGACAATTATTGAACATCAATAATATAAAATGTCAACGTAGCAATTATTGAATCAATAAAATAAAATATTGAACAGTAATTACTGTAACAATTATTGAGTAGTGCATTCTTACGTAAGAATTATTAATTTCAAAAATACTGTGCAATACCGTGTGCTACTGTGCAATAATGTGTATTACTGTATTTTAACCACCGGGTATTCCAACAGTGTTAACGGTAACAACTACGCCGTTATTTGTAAAAACTCAAATTTGTCGTTTTCTTCATCCGACGGTTATTCTGTTATGGGGCCCACAAATAGTTGCGCCGTCGTACGAATATTCCCCGACAGAAATAATATTCCACGACCAAACGAATATTCCCCGACAACAATGAATATTTTATAACCACTTCTGTATTTTGAAAAAAAAATTCATATATCACCCTTAACTTTAAACTTTATCAATTTAACCATTTACTAAATAGTAATTATAAGAAAAATTGAATACTTTTATTTCATAAAATTCGGGGTCTTACACATAATCATACCAAAAATTGTTCATCAATGCACTACGGGCTAATGAGGACTTTTACCACATCATTTGTAATATTACGGTCATGATTATACCGAATAATCCCTGGTCATAATCATACCAAGTCTATCTATGCACTACAGGCCACAGATGACTTTCAACAGAATATAAACATGAAGATGATGACAATGATATAAGAATTCAATAAAACAAGTTCAAGAATAAATTTTTAAAGATTTATAATTTAATTTATCCAGAAATAAATAACGTCCAAATTTTCAACATGATATTGCTTTGTGTAGTAAAATTCAAGAATAATATTGTATCAAAAATGATTGGGACTGAAAAGTAATCAATTTTTATCATGAATAGTACCCCAGGTGAATAGCAATCGAGTGAATAGTACCCAGTGAATAGTAACTTTGGGAATAGTAATCTCGACACAAAAAGGTAGAAATTCCACAATAAAACTCATATCAATAATTCGGCATAATGATATTAAAAAAAATAATATCATTTACGAAGAAAATAACATCTCTTACCTCTAAAGAACCGTACTTCTGACTGAAATATCGGATATAGTGCTGAAAGAACTTACACTGAATAGCAACTCTTCAAATTATCTAAATACTCACACAAATACGCTCGATAATATAGAGAGAGAAAAGGAGAAAACTTGTTTCTGGTGTGATTTTCAATTCTAACTAAGCATCCTATTTATAGAAAAATGCTTAGAATGCCATAGCAGACTAACCTGTTACCTGATGGCTTTACCTGCTACTATTCAAGCCCGCCACTTTTAAAAATAAGTTTCAGCACATTTCATTTCTCACCAACCAAAAGTGGGGCCCACCCATTCTAGAATTTTCTAAAATATTTTAAATTTAAACAATAATCAGCAACTTCAATAATTCATAACAAATAGCCCTTTATCAGAAAAATTCGAATCTCATATCCTTTTCATAGAAAATTAAATTATCTACAACTTTGTAGAAGAACGTTTTTCTAAATTCCAATCAAAAAATGTCCGAAATCCACATATGGACGATTTTTAGCACTTCTATTCCGCCAAAAGTACTGATAAAATACCTCAGCATTAATTTCTTCATTTATAACCACAGTAAATATATCCATTATTTATATCCACATCAAATAAATATTTCTTTATCATATAAATCAATAATTAATTATTCACAAATAATATTACAGAATCATAATCATGACAACCAGGTCGTTCTCAGGAAAGAAAGAGCTTTTCGATAAGGATTTTTCCTTACTGGCGCGCAATTAGGTGACCAAACCTCTCCTTAGACAGAACTTCCATAGACTTTGCCAATAATGTTATCTAATAATATTATTCAAATAATATGAATTATTGATCTGATAAGGGAGATACTGTGCAGTAACAATTATTGAAGCAACAATAATATAAAATATCAACGTAGCAATTATTGAATCAATAAGATAAAATATTGAGCAATAATTACTGTAACAATTATTGAGTAAAACTGAGTGACTTCTCACGTAAGCAACAATAATCAATACTGTGAGCTACTATGCAACCACACGTATTACTGTACTTTTACTACCAGATAGTTCAATAGTTAACGGTAAAACTTCTGTCGCTATTTTCATAAAAAATATTTCTGTCGTTTTTTCATTCCGATAATAATTCCGTTGTGGGGTCCACCAATGATTGTGCCGTCGTACGGATATTCTCCGACAAAAAGAATATTCTCCGACCAATCGAATATTTTATAACCACTTGCTTACTTTGCAAAATTTATAAATACTACTCACAACCATAATATTATATCAAATACACACCATAATACTTAAAAAAAATATTTCAAGAAAATTAAATTTTTATTCATAAATTTTGGTGTCTTACAATCTCCACTCCTTATGAAATTTCGCACTCGAAATTTATGTACGTATCTGGTATGCCGAACAGATGAGGATACCTCGTCAGATTCTAACTCTTGAGGTATAACCTTTGAGCGTAAAATATATTTCTTCGTATCCAAGATTTTAATAGGTGCCTCTTCATACGTTAAATCTTCCGTTATCTCGTCCGGTTCTAATTCAATAATGTGGCTCGGGTCGTCCACATATTTTCGTAACATCGATATGAAAAAAAAATATTATGAACTTTGTAAGACCCCGAATTTTGTGAAATAAAAGTATTCAATTTTTCTTATAATTACAATTCAGTAAATGGTTAATTTGATAAAAAGTTAAAGTTATGGGTGAAATGTTAAAATTTTTCAAAATAAACAAGTGGTAATAAAATTATCATTGTTGTCGGGGAATATTCATTGGTCGTGGAATATACTTTCTGTCGGGAAATATCCGTACGACAGCGCAGTCATTTGTGGGCCCCATAACAGAATAACTGTCGGATGAAGATAACGACAAAAATTGAGTTTTAATAATTAACGGCGTAGTTCTTACCGTTAACACTGTTGGAATACCCGGTGGTTAAAATACAGTAATACGCGTTATTGTACAGTAGCACACGGTATTGCACAGTATTTTAAAATTATTAATTCTTACGTAAAAAGGCACTACTGAATAATTGTCACAGTAATTACTGTTCAATATTTTATTTTATTGATTCAATAATTGCTGCGTTGATATTTTATATTATTGTTGTTTCAATAATTGTTACTGCATATAATCTCCATTATCAAATCAATAATTCATATTATTTGAATAATATTATTAGATAGCATTATTGGCAATGTCTAGAAAGTTCTGTTTAAGGAGAGGTTTGGTCATCTAATTGCGCGTCAGTAAGGATAAATTCTTATTGGAAAGGCCCCTCTTTCCTGGGAACGGCCTGGTTGCCAGTACTGTGATTCTGTAATATTATTTATGAATAATTAATTATTGATTTATATTGTAACAACCCCAAAATAGGTCTATTCCATCCAACCTATTCTGAGTCGCCAAATACATGGTACAGAAAATAACTACAACTTTATTACAACAATTGTCGTGCAAAGTACAACAACACATATGCTGTGAGTTTGGATACAAATATATACCAAATGTGACTCATGTCCCAACCGTGGACAGCACCTCACAATGACACCTTACATAAAGGTATAGTCAAAAACTGTTTTAGAAATTAAAATCTTTGGGAAGTGCTCAAGGAAACTTTTGTACATGGGAGGCCATGCTTCTAGGTTGTGATAGATATCATATGGCCACAGAATTATCCTTGGTTGACCCAATATACCCCAAAGAAAAACGAGAAGATTACTATCATATTCTTCCCAATTGTGAGTCTTCTCTTGACTTATCATTATCTCCACTGTCTCTAATTGAGAATTATACTTCAAACAAACACCAAGATTATATAAGTAGTGCTCGTAAATATACTCAGCAAGTGGATGAGCACAATCATGTCTTATGATGACACGAGGTTGTATGTCATTAGACATCTGGTATGATAGTGGCAAAACACCCTTCCAACGTTGGGTTCGCTTCACCCTAGATGATTGACCAAATATAACTACTAAATGATGACTACCGTTCTATTCCCCTGTTACCCCCGCTCGACTCAGCTACACTTTTATTACCTGAAAGGAATTGTGAAACAGAAGGGTGAGCACAACTAGCCTAGTAAAGAATATCATGACTAAAGATAAATAAGTTATCAATAGCCTTCAACAGAATTAAATCAGAGATTTACAACATATGGTAGATGATAAAAATTTCAACCATAGTTACAGCGGAACGAGCAATCCATTGGAAGAGTCAAATAGACTATAAAGTCAATTATCTTCTCCATGTTAAAAATCCACCAACAATATTTTATCCCTGTAACATCAATCAACAATTCTGGTCCACAATCATATGAATAACTCATAATCATAGTTGTAGTTCTACATTCCTCTTCTCATCCAGGACGAAGATAATTTTCATCACCTATCTTTACCTGAAATATCAAAGATCATGGTTACACCAAATAACATTTCATGTTCATAATCATACTAATAACTTCATCTTTGCACTACGGCCAAAGATATTCATTTGTATCACTAGTTGGTCATGTTCATCTCAACACCTGTTCATCTTTGCACTACTGGCCAAAGATATTCAACAACATGTCATCTTTGCACTACGGGCCAAAGATATTCATCAACAGACCATCTTTGCACTACAGGCCAAAGATATTCATCTACAATTCATCTTTGCACTACAGGCCAAAGATATTCCTCAACAATTCATCTTTGCACTACAGGCCAAAGATATTCCTCAACAGTTCATATTTGCACTACATGCCAAATATATTCATCAACAGTTCATAATTGCACTACAGGTCAAATATATTAATATCTCAAAGAATATATAATCATTTCAAAATTTATATAAACAATAATTATAACCATGTTGGTCATTTCACATTTGCACTTAAGCTAAAGATATTCAATTATAAATTCAATAGTCATGATCATACCAGTCAACAATTCAACTTTGCACTACTGGCCAAAAAGAATCCATAGTCATGATCATACCAATAATCTACCCATCTTTACACTCAAGTCAAAGAGAAATATCATCATTAGGGTTATAAAAATGTTATATATGATAATAAAAATAATATGATCAACATATAGTTTTAATCTCAAGAGTAATATTTATAAATCAACTATAATTTGGTCTGAAAAAGAAACTAATTTTGTCGTGAATAGTACCCGTGAAGAGTAACTCGTGAATAGTAACTCGTGAATAGTAACCTATGAATAGTAACTCCGACACAAAAAGGTATAAATTTTATAATAAAATACATACCAATATTTCGGTATAATGATATTGAAAGAATAATATTTCTTAAGCTTATAAACAATTTATTTTAATTGTTTACACTTTACTAAATAATGCATTTAATCATCCTAAAATGTCAAACTCATAAGATTTCATCACCAATAACCAAAAACCCTGATCAAAAATCTGCATATACCTCATATAGGATTCTCAAGCCATAAAATCCTATTTTCAATTTTCTTACTTCACATAACATATTTAATTCATTTAATCATAACTAGTCCATTTTCATGAAAAATACCAAATCAGTTCCAAAAATATTTTTTTTCTGGAATTTAGCAGAATATAGTCCCATATTGAACATATATTTTTCTCAGAATTTTTAAAACTCATTTACAATTTTTCATATGGCCAAAAAAGCCGAATATTTAGACATTTATCATAAATTATAATTTTATCCAAAAATTCTGAAATTCACATAGTACACTGATATTATATAGATATACTTCCAATAAAAATTTCATCAATTTTGGAGTTAACCACAAGGAGTTATAAGCGGTTACTTTTAAAATAGTCTTTCCCCGTAAAATTCATAACTCTTAATCTATACATCCAAAAATCACTATTTTTGGACACAATCAATAAAACTCATCAAAATATCATTTTAAATTTTTCCAGAATTTTCTGAAGGTCAGAAGAATTACGAACTGAAAAACATAATAACCCTTAAAATCCCTTACTATCCCTTATCTCAAAAGAGCAGCACTTCTGACTAGATATCGGATATGACGCTGAAGGAAACTTGCACTGATGAATAGTAACTCACCAAGTATCTAAATACTCACAAAATACACTCGATAATCTAGAGAAAAAAAGAGAGAAAACTTATGAATTCTGGTGTGATTTTCAATTCTTACTTAGCCCTCTATTTATAGGAAAATGTTAGCACGCCGAAGCATACTTAACCTGCAACCTGATGGCTTTACCTGCTACTATTCCCACCCACCATATTTGAATAAAAATCTCAGCACATTTCTTCACCAACCAAGAGTGGGGCCCACTAATTCTAGAATTTTCCACCAAAATGATTAACTCCGAAAATTCAACAATTTCTGAACCAGTCATCTCGTAAAATTCATAACAAATCATACGTTCATTTTTACCGGTTCAAAATTTGTGGACATATACTCAACTTATATATGTATAACATATCCAAATATTACCACGATCCAACGGTCGGATTAAAAATTATAACCCTCGCAAAAATATCTTAAAAACCCTAATTTAATTTTCAATACATCTGTTCCGACAAAAATACAGATAAAACACCTCAACATTAACTCCTTCATTTTTAACCACAAAAATATATCCCTCATTTATATCCACATAAAATAAATATTTCCTTATCATATGAATCAATAATTAATTATTCACAAATAATATTACAGAATCACATTTATGACAACCAGGCCGTTCCCAGGAAAGAGGGGGCTTTCCAATAAAAAATTCTCCTTATTGGCGCGCAATTAGATGACCAAACCTCTCCTTAGACAGAACTTTCTAGATATTACCAATAATATTATCTAATAATATTATTCAAATAATATGAATTATTGATCTGATAATGGAAAATACTGTGCAGTGACAATTATTGAAACAACAATAATATAAAATATCAATGCAGCAATTATTGAATCAATAAAATAAAATATTGAACAGTAACTACTGTAATAATTATTGAGTAGTGTCTTCCTTCGTAAGAATCAATAATTGGTGCAATATCGTGTGCTACTGTATTTTAACCACCAGGTATTTCAACAATATTAACGGTAACAACTACGCCGTTAATTATAAACAACTTATACTTGTCGTTTTTTTCATCCAATCGCTTTCCGTTATGGGGCCAACACAAGGCTGCGCCGTCGTACGAATATTCCCCGACAGCAAGAATATTCCACGACCAAACGAATATTCCCCGACAACAATGAATATTTTATAACCACTTATGTATTTTGAAAAAAAATTCATATATCACCCTTAACTTTAACATTTATCAATTTAACCATTTACTGAATAGTAATTATAAGAAAAAATGAATATTTTTATTTCATAAAATTTGAGGTTTTACAATCTCCCCTCCTTATGAAATTTCGTCCCCGAAATTTACGTACCTGGTATTTCAAAAAGTTGAGAATACCTTGCTTTCATTTCAGATTTTATCTCCCAGGTCACCAAGATTTCTTCATTGCTCATCTCCCGTGATAACTTCATTTGGGTTCCTCACTTGTTGAGAAGTCATGACAACCGCTCTCCCTTGAACTACCCGGCTTTGACTTGTCTGGGGCAGCATTTGGCGTCATCACTACCGTTGGAATATACTTTTCTATAAGGCATATTCCTCCCTCAACTGCCTCGTCGTACTCCTGATTCATGATCTGAATCATCAATCTTCGATCCATATCGAATTCAGGTTGACCGCTCTGTACTGGGTAATTCAAAACTCGATGTTGGGTTCTCCCAATTTCTTTCCAAAAAGAGAAATTCATATCATCTATTTTAGACTTTTTAGATCGGACATCTCTTTCCACAATATCCACGTGTCGTGCGGCTTTTGCCCATGCATCACTTATTCTCACTCGTTCAGTTTTTTCTTTTTTCAGTTCAGATTCCATCTTTATCATCTTATACTCTGCCAAAGAATGCTTCTGTTCAAGCATCACATATCGGGTAACACAAGCTTGAATTGTTGCATCCTTTTGCTCCACGGCCGCCTGTCGTTCTTCAGCCTGTTCTTCTAACTCATGAATACGATTTTGCAATTCTACATTTTGATCATATAATACCTCTAACAAACTCTCCTCAGGTACCTCTTCTTCTTCTTCTTCCTCACTCTCAGCTGTTACCTCTACGACCATTTCGGGTGCAACTATCAATTCTTCACTCACCACATGGATTTCTCTAATTCCTTCTTCATCTAACATCACATTATCATGGTTAGTGATTAGAGGTATCCCCACAGTCTCAGTCACTCCATTGTTAGCATTCTCAGCTGCCATTCTCAAATACTGCCATAAAACAAGGGTTAATTAAGCAAATTAACGTATCGCATAATATCCATATATTATGACCAAACAACAATTAAGCTTAGGTAGGACACACTAGCAAAGGATTTACTCATCTCTCCCCTCCTAGTTATATTCCCCGATCTCCGCCAGAGATCTATCCCTAAGCTCTGATACCAAATGTAACAACCCCAAAATAGGTCTATTCCATCCAACCTATTCTGAGTCGCCAAATACATGGTATAGAAAACAACTACAACTTTATTACAACAATTGTCGTGCAAAATATAACAACACATATGCTGTGAGTTTGGATACAAATATATACCAAATGTGACTCATGTCCCAACCGTGGACAGCACCTCACAATGACACCTTACATAAAGGTATAGTCAAAAACTGTTTTAGAAATTAGAATCTTTGGAAAGTGCTTAAGGAAACCTTTGTACATGGGAGGCCATGCTTCTAGGTTGTGATAGATATCATATGGCCACAGAATTATCCTTGGTTGACCCAATATACCCCAAAGAAAAACGAGAAGATTACTATCATATTCTTCCCAATTGTGAGTCTTCTCTTGACTTATCATTATCTCCACTGTCTCTAATTGAAAATTATACTTCAAACAAACACCAAGATTATATAGGTAGTACTCGTAAATATACTCAGCAAGTGGATGAGCACAATCCTGTCTTATGATGACACGAGGTTGTATGTCATTAGACATCTGGTATGATAGTGGCAAAACACTCTTCCAACGTTAGGTTCGCTTCACCCTAGATGATTCACCAAATATAACTACTAAATGATGACCACCGTTCTATTCCCCTGTTACCCCCGCTCGACCCAGCTACACTCTTATTACCTGAAAGGAATTGTGAAACAGAAGGGTGAGCACAACTAGCCCAGTAAAGAATATCATGACTAAAGATAAATAAGTTATCAATTGCCTTCAACAGAATTAAATTAGAGATTTAGAACATATGGTAGATGATAAAAATTTTAACCATAGTTGCAGCGGAACGAGCAATCCATTAGAAGAGTCAAATAGACTATAAAGTCTATTATCTTCTCCATGTTAAAAATACACCAACAATATTTCATTCCTGTAACATCAATCAACAATTCTGGTCCACAATCATATGAATAACTCATAATCATAGTTGTAGTTCTACATTCCTCTTCTCATCCAAGACGAAGATAATTTTCATCACATATCTTTACCTGAAAAGATCATAGTTACACCAAATAACATTTCCTGTTCATAATCATACTAATAATTTCATCTTTGCACTACGGCTAAATATATTCATTTGTATCACCAGTTGGTCATGTTCATCTCAACACCAGTTCATCTTTGCACTACTGGCCAAGGATATTCAACAACATGTCATCTTTGCACTACGGGCCAAAGATATTCATCAACAGACCATCTTTGCACTACAGGCCAAAGATATTCATCTACAATTCATCTTTGCACTACAAGCCAAAGATATTCCTCAACAATTCATCTTTGCACTACAGGCCAAAGATATTCCTCAACAGTTCATATTTGCACTACATGCCAAATATATTCATCAACAGTTCATATTTGCACTACATGCCAAATATATTAATATCTCAAAGAATATATAATCATTTCAAAATTTATATAAACAATAATTATAACCATGTTGGTCATTTCACATTTGCACTTAAGCTAAAGATATTCAATTATAAATTCAATAGTCATGATCATACCAGTCAACAATTCAACTTTGCACTACTGGCCAAAGAGAACCCATAGTCATGATCATACCAATAATCTACCCATCTTTTGTAAGACCCCGAATTTTATGAAATAAAAGTATTCAATTTTTCTTATAATTACTATTCAGTAAATGGTTAAATTGATAAAAGTTTAAAGTTATGAATGAAATATGATTTTTTTTCAAAATAAGCAAGTGGTTATAAAATAATCATTGTTGTCGGGGAATATTCTTTCTGTCGGGGAATATTCGTACGACGGCGCAGCCATTTGTGGGCCCCATAACAGAATAACTGTCGGGTGAAGAAAACGACAAATTTGAGTTTTTACAAATAATGGCGTAGTTGTTACCGTTAACACTGTTGGAATACCCGGTGGTTAAAATACAGTAATACGCGTTATTGCACAGTAGCACACGGTATTGCATAGTATTTTTGAAATTATTGATTCTTACGTAAGAAGGCACTACTCAATAATTGTTACAGTAATTACTGTTCAATATTTTATTTTATTGATTCAATAATTGCTACGTTAAAATTTTATATTATTGTTGTTCAATAATTGTTGCTGCACAGTATTTTCCATTATCAGATCAATAATTCATATTATTTGAATAGTATTATTAGATAGCATTATTGGCAATGTCTAGAAAGTTCTGTCTAAGGAGAGGTTTGGTCATCTAATTGCGCGCCAGTAAGGAGAAATTCTTATTGGAAAGCCCCCTCTTTCCTGGGAACGGCCTGGTTGTCATAAATGTGATTCTGTAATATTATTTGTGAATAATTAATTATTGATTCATATGATAAGAAATATTTATTTTATGTGGATATAAATGAGGGATATATTTTTGTGGTTAAAAATGAAGGAGTTAATGTTGAGATTTTTATCCGTATTTTTGTCGGAATGGAGGTATTAAAAATCAGGATTTTTGAGATATTTTGCGGGGGTTATAATTTTTAATCCGACCGTTGGATCGTGGTAATTTTTGGATATGTTATACATATATAAGTTGAGTATATGTCCACAAATTTTGAACCGTTAAAAATGAACGTATGATTTGTTATGAATTTTACGAGATGACTGGTTGAGAAATCAGGTTATAAATCATTTTGGTGGAAAATTCTAGAATTGGTGGGCCCCACTTGTGGTTGGTGAAGAAATGTGCTGAATTATATTTCAAATGTGGTGGGTGGGAATAGTAGCAGGTAAAGCCATCAGGTTGCAGGTCAAACCTACCAAAATTTTCCTATAAATAGAGGGCTAAGTTAGAATTGAAAATCACACCAGAAACATAAGCTTTCTCTCTTTCTCTCTCTATATTATGAAGCATATTTTGTGAGTATTTAGATACTTTGAGAGTTGCTATTCAGTGCAAGTTTCCTTCAGCTTTGCATTCCAGTCAGAAGTACTGCTCTTTTGAGGTAAGGGATAGTAAGGGATATTAAGGGATTTTAAGGGTTGTTATGATTTTCAGTTTCGTAATTTTTCTGAACTTCAAAAATTCTGGAAAAATTTGAAATGATATTTTGATGAGTTTTATTGATTGTGTCCAAAAATGGTGATTTTTGGATGTATAGATTGAGAGTTATGAATTTTATGAGAAAAGACTATTTTAAAAGTAACAGCTTATAATTCCTTGTGGTTAACTCCAAAATTGATAAAAATTTTATTGGGAGTACATGTATATGATAGAAGTATACTCTGTAAATTTCAGAATTTTTAGACAAAAGTATAATTTTTGATAAATGTCTAAATATTCGGCTATTTTGGCCATATGAAAAATAGTAAATGACTTTTAAAAATTCTGAGAAAAATATATGTTCACTATGGGACTATATTATGCTAAATCCCAGAAAAGAAATATTTTTGGAACTGATTTGGTATTTTTCATGAAAATGGTCTAGTTATGAGTAAATGAATTAAATATGTTTTGTGAAGAAAGAAAATTAGAAAATAGGATTTTATGGCTTGAGAATCCTATATGAGGTATATGCAGATTTTTGATGAGGGTTTTGGTTATTGATGATGAAATTGTAAGAGTTGGCATTTTATGATGATTAAATGCATTAATTAGTAAAGTGTAAACAATTTAAATAAATTGTTTATAAGCTTAAGAAATGTTATTCTTTCAATATCATTATACCGAAATATTGGTATAGATTTTATTGTGGAATTTTTACCTTTTGTGTCGAGGTTACTATTCACGAGTTACTATTCACGAGTTACTATTCAGACAAAATTGGTTTCTTTTTCTAACCAAATTATAGTTGATTTATGAATATTACTCTTGAGATTAAATCTATATGTTGATTATATTATTTTATTATCATATATAACATTTTTATAACCCTGATGATGAATATTCTCTTTCACTTGAGTGTAAAGATGGGTAGATTTTGGTATGATCATGACTATGGGTTCTCTTTGGCCAGTAGTGCAAAGTTGAATTGTGACTGGTATGATCATGACCATTGAATTTATAATTGAATATCTTTAGCTTAAGTGCAAAGGTGAATTGATCAACATGGTTATAATTATTGTTTATATAAATTCTGAAATGATTATATATTTCTTTGAGATATTAATATATTTGGCCTGTAGTGCAAATATGAACTGTTATGAATATATTTGGCCTGTAGTGCAAATATAAACTGTTGAGGAATATCTTTGGCCTGTAGTGCAAAGATGAATTGTTGATGAATATCTTTGGCCGTAGTGCAAAGATGAATTATTGATGAATATCTTTGGCCTGTAGTGCAAAGATGAACTGTTGTTGAATATCTTTGGCCTGTAGTGCAAAGATGGTCTGTTGATGAATATCTTTGGCCTGTAGTGCAAAGATGAACTGTTGTTGAATATCTTTGGTCGTAGTGCAAAGATGGATTTATTAGTATGATTATGAACAGGAACTGTGATTTGGTATAACCATGATCTTTGATGTTTCAGGTAAAGACATGTGATGAAAATATTCTTCGTCCTGGGTGCGAAGAAAAATTTAGAATCACAATTATGATTATGAGTTATTCATATGATTGTGGACCAGAATTGTTGATTGATGTTACAGGGATAAAACATTGTTGATGGATTTTTAACATGGAGAAGATAATAGACTTTATAGTCTATTTGACTCTTCTAATGGATTGCTGTTCCGCTGCAACTATGGTTGAAATTTTTTATCATTTACCATATGTTCTAAATCTCTGATTTATTATTGATGAAGGCTATTGATAATTTAATTATCTTTAGTCATGATATTCTTTACTGAGCTAGTTGTGCTCACCCTTTTGCTTCACAATTCCTTTCAGGTAATAAGAGTGTAGCTGGGTCGAGCGAGGGTAACAAGGGAATAGAACGGTGGTCATCATTTAGTAGTTATATTTGGTGAAGAAAATAGGGTGAGGCGAACCCAACGTTGGAAGGGTGTTTTGCCACTATCATACAAGATGTCTAACGACATACAACCTCGTGTCATCATAAGACATGATTGTGCTCATCCACTTGCTGAGTATATCTACAAGCACTACCTATATAATCTTGGTGTTTGTTTGAAGTATAATTCTCAATTAGAGACAGTGGAGATAATGATAAGTCAAGAGAAGACTCACCATTGGGAAGAATATGATAGTAATCTTCTCGTTTTTCTTTGGGGTCTATTGGGTCAACCAAGGATAATTCTGTGGCCATATGATATCTATCATAACCTAGACGCATGGCCTCCCATGTACGAAGGTTTCCTTGAGCACTTCCCAAAGATTCTAATTTCTAAAACAGTTTTTGACTATACCTTTATGTAAGGTACCTTTGTGAGGTGCTGATACATGATGATGTCCAATGTCACATTTGGTATATATTTGTATCCAAACTCACAGCATATGTGTTGTTGTATTTTGCACGACAATTGTTGTAATAAAGTTGTAGTTATTTTCTGTACCATGTATTTGACGACTCAGAATGGGTTGGGTGGAATGAACCTATTTTGGGGTCGTCACAGGTGGTATCAGAGCTTAGGGATATGATCTCTGGCGGAGATCGGGGAATACAACTAGGAGGGGAGAGATGAGTAAATCCTTCGCTAGTGTGTCCTACCTAAGCTTATTTGTTGGTCAGTCATAATATCGGGATATTATGTGATATGTTAATTTGTTAAATTAACACTTGTTTTGAAGCTGTATTCTAGAATGATATTTGAAATACAGGAGATGAGCAATGGAGAAATTATGATGACAGAGAAGATGGAATCTGAAATTAAAGGAAGGTATTCTCAACTATTTGAAATACCAGGTACGTAAATTTCGGGGACGAAATTTCATAAGGAGGGGAGATTGTAAGACCCCGAATTTTATGAAATAAAAGTATTCAATTTTTCTTATAATTACTATTCAGTAAATGGTTAAATTGATAAAAGTTTAAAGTTATGGGTGAAATATGATTTTTTTTCAAAATAAGCAAGTGGTTATAAAATAATCATTGTTGTCGGGGAATATTCTTTCTGTCGGGGAATATTCGTACGACGGCGCAGCCATTTGTGGGCCCCATAACAGAATAACTGTCGGGTGAAGAAAACGACAAATTTGAGTTTTTACAAATAACGGCGTAGTTGTTACCGTTAACACTGTTGGAATACCCGGTGGTTAAAATACAGTAATACGCGTTATTGCACAGTAGCACACGGTATTGCATAGTATTTTTGAAATTATTGATTCTTACGTAAGAAGGCACTACTCAATAATTGTTACAGTAATTACTGTTCAATATTTTATTTTATTGATTCAATAATTGCTACGTTGAAATTTTATATTATTGTTGTTCAATAATTGTTGCTGCACAGTATTTTCCATTATCAGATCAATAATTCATATTATTTGAATAGTATTATTAGATAGCATTATTGGCAATGTCTAGAAAGTTCTGTCTAAGGAGAGGTTTGGTCATCTAATTGCGCGCCAGTAAGGAGAAATTCTTATTGGAAAGCCCCCTCTTTCCTGGGAACGGCCTGGTTGTCATAAATGTGATTCTGTAATATTATTTGTGAATAATTAATTATTGATTCATATGATAAAGAAATATTTATTTTATGTGGATATAAATGAGGGATATATTTTTGTGGTTAAAAATGAAGGAGTTAATGTTGAGATTTTTATCCGTATTTTTGTCGGAATGGAGGTATTAAAAATCAGGGTTTTTGAGATATTTTGCGGGGGTTATAATTTTTAATCCGACCGTTGGATCGTGGTAATTTTTGGATATGTTATACATATATAAGTTGAGTATATGTCCACAAATTTTGAACCGTTAAAAATGAACGTATGATTTGTTATGAATTTTAAGAGATGACTGATTCAGAAATCAGGTTATAAATCATTTTGGTGGAAAATTCTAGAATTGGTGGGCCCCACTTGTGGTTGGTGAAGAAATGTGCTGAATTATATTTCAAATGTGGTGGGTGGGAATAGTAGCAGGTAAAGCCATCAGGTTGCAGGTCAAACCTACCAAAATTTTCCTATAAATAGAGGGCTAAGTTAGAATTGAAAATCACACCAGAAACATAAGCTTTCTCTCTTTCTCTCTCTATATTATGAAGCATATTTTGTGAGTATTTAGATACTTTGAGAGTTGCTATTCAGTGCAAGTTTCCTTCGGCTTTGCATTCCAGTCAGAAGTACTGCTCTTTTGAGGTAAGGGATAGTAAGGGATATTAAGGGATTTTAAGGGTTGTTATGATTTTCAGTTTCGTAATTTTTTTGAGCTTCAAAAATTCTGGAAAAATTTGAAATGATATTTTGATGAGTTTTATTGATTGTGTCCAAAAATGGTGATTTTTGGATGTATAGATTGAGAGTTATGAATTTTATGAGAAAAGACTATTTTAAAAGTAACAGCTTATAATTCCTTGTGGTTAACTCCAAAATTGATAAAATTTTTATTGGGAGTACATGTATATGATAGAAGTATACTCTGTAAATTTCAGAATTTTTAGACAAAAGTATAATTTTTGATAAATGTCTAAATATTCGGCTATTTTGGCCATATGAAAAATAGTAAATGACTTTTAAAAATTCTGAGAAAAATATATGTTCACTATGGGACTATATTATGCTAAATCCCAGAAAAGAAATATTTTTGGAACTGATTTGGTATTTTTCATGAAAATGGTCTAGTTATGAGTAAATGAATTAAATATGTTTTGTGAAGAAAGAAAATTGGAAAATAGGATTTTATGGCTTGAGAATCCTATATGAGGTATATGCAGATTTTTGATGAGGGTTTTGGTTATTGATGATGAAATTGTAAGAGTTGGCATTTTATGATGATTAAATGCATTAATTAGTAAAGTGTAAACAATTTAAATAAATTGTTTATAAGCTTAAGAAATGTTATTCTTTCAATATCATTATACCGAAATATTGGTATAGATTTTATTGTGGAATTTCTACCTTTTTGAGTCGAGGTTACTATTCACGAGTTACTATTCACGACAAAATTGGTTTCTTTTTCTAACCAAATTATAGTTGATTTATGAATATTACTCTTGAGATTAAATCTATATGTTGATTATATTGATTTTATTATCATATATAACATTTTTATAACCCTGATGTTGAAATTTCTCTTTGACTTGAGTGTAAAGATGGGTAGATTTTGGTATGATCATGACTATGGGTTCTCTTTGGCCTGTAGTGCAAAGTTGAATTGTTGACTGGTATGATCATGACCATTGAATTTATAATTGAATATCTTTAGCTTAAGTGCAAAGGTGAATTGATCAACATGGTTATAATTATTGTTTATATAAATTCTGAAATGATTATATATTTCTTTGAGATATTAATATATTTGGCCTGTAGTGCAAATATGAACTGTTAATGAATATATTTGGCCTGTAGTGCAAATATGAACTGTTGAGGAATATCTTTGGCCTGTAGTGCAAAGATAAATTGTTGATGAATATCTTTGGCCGTAGTGCAAAGATGAATTATTGATGAATATCTTTGGCCTGTAGTGCAAAGATGAACTGTTGTTGAATATCTTTGGCCTGTAGTGCAAAGATGGTCTGTTGATGAATATCTTTGGCCTGTAGTGCAAAGATGAACTGTTGTTGAATATCTTTGGTCGTAGTGCAAAGATGGATTTATTAGTATGATTATGAACAGGAACTGTGATTTGGTATAACCATGATCTTTGATGTTTCAGGTAAAGACATGTGATGAAAATATTCTTCGTCCTGGGTGCGAAGAAAAATTTAGAATCACAATTATGATTATGAGTTATTCATATGATTGTGGACCAGAATTGTTGATTGATGTTACAGGGATAAAACATTGTTGATGGATTTTTAACATGGAGAAGATAATAGACTTTATAGTCTATTTGACTCTTCTAATGGATTGCTCGTTCCGCTGCAACTATGGTTGAAATTTTTATCATTTACCATATGTTCTAAATCTCTGATTTATTATTGATGAAGGCTATTGATAATTTAATTATCTTTAGTCATGATATTCTTTACTGAGCTAGTTGTGCTCACCCTTTTGCTTCACAATTCCTTTCAGGTAATAAGAGTGTAGCTGGGTCGAGCGAGGGTAACAAGGGAATAGAACGGTGGTCATCATTTAGTAGTTATATTTGGTGAAGAAAATAGGGTGAGGCGAACCCAACGTTGGAAGGGTGTTTTGCCACTATCATACAAGATGTCTAATGACATACAACCTCGTGTCATCATAAGACAGGATTGTGCTCATCCACTTGCTGAGTATATCTACAAGCACTACCTATATAATCTTGGTGTTTGTTTGAAGTATAATTCTCAATTAGAGACAGTGGAGATAATGATAAGTCAAGAGAAGACTCACCATTGGGAAGAATATGATAGTAATCTTCTCGTTTTTCTTTGGGGTCTATTGGGTCAACCAAGGATAATTCTGTGGCCATATGATATCTATCATAACCTAGACGCATGGCCTCCCATGTACGAAGGTTTCCTTGAGCACTTCCCAAAGATTCTAATTTCTAAAACAGTTTTTGACTATACCTTTATGTAAGGTACCTTTGTGAGGTGCTGATACATGATGATGTCCAATGTCACATTTGGTATATATTTGTATCCAAACTCACAGCATATGTGTTGTTGTATTTTGCACGACAATTGTTGTAATAAAGTTGTAGTTATTTTCTGTACCATGTATTTGACGACTCAGAATGGGTTGGGTGGAATGAACCTATTTTGGGGTCGTCACATCTTTACACTCAAGTCAAAGAGAAATATCATCATTAGGGTTATAAAAATGTTATATATGATAATAAAAATAATATGATCAACATATATTTTTAATCTCAAGAGTAATATTTATAAATCAACTATAATTTGGTCTGAAAAAGAAACCAATTTTATCGTGAATAGTACCTGTGAATAGTAACTCGTGAATAGTAACTCCGACACAAAAAAGTAAAAATTCAACAATAAAATACATACCAATATTTTGGTATAATGATATTGAAATAATAATATTTCTTAAGCTTATAAACAATTTATTTTAATTGTTTACACTTTACTAAATAATGCATTTAATCATCTTAAAATATCAAACTCATAAGATTTCATCACCAATAACCAAAAACCCTGATCAAAAATCTGCATATACCTCATATATGATTCTTAAGCCATAAAATCCTATTTTTTAATTTTCTTACTTCACATAACATATTTAATTCATTTACTCATAACTAGTCCATTTTCATGAAAAATATCAAATCAGTTCTAAAAATATTTCTTTTCTGGAATTTAGCAGAATATAGTCTCATATTGAACATATATTTTTCTCAGAATTTTTAAAACTCATTTACTATTTTTCATATGGCCAAAACAGCCGAATATTTAGACATTTATCATAAATTGTAATTTTATCCAAAAATTCCGAAATTCACAGAGTACACTAATATTATATAGATATACTTCTAATAAAAATTTCATCAATTTTAGAGTTGATCACAAGGAGTTATAAGCGGTTACTTTTAAAATAGTCTTTCCCCGTAAAATTCATAACTCTTAATCTATACATCCAAAAATCACCATTTTTGGACACAATCAATAAAACTCATCAAAATATCATTTTAAATTTTTTCAGAATTTTCTGAAGGTCAGAAGAATTGCGAACTGAAAAACATAATAACCCTTAAAATCCCTTACTATCTTTTACCTCAAAAGAGCAGCACTTCTGACTGGATATCGGATATGACGCTGAAGGAAACTTGCACTGATGAATAGCAACTCACCAAGTATCTATATACTCACAAAATACACTCGATAATCTAGAGAGAAAAAGAGAGAAAACTTATGAATTCTGGTGTGATTTTCAATTCTAACTTAGCCCTCTATTTATAGGAAAATGTTAGCACGCCGAAGCAAACTTAACCAGCAACCTGATGGCTTTACCTGGTATTATTCCCACCCACCATATTTGAATAAAAATCTCAGCATATTTCTTCACCAACCAAGAGTGGGGCCCACCAATTCTAGAATTTTCTACCAAAATGATTAACTCCGAAAATTCAACAATTTCTGAACCAGTCATCTCGTAAAATTCATAACAAATCATACGTTCATTTTTAACGGTTCAAAATTTGTGGACATATACTCAACTTATATATGTATAACATATCCAAATATTACTACGATCTAACGGTCGGATTAAAAATTATAACCCTCGCAAAATATCTTAAAACCCCTAATTTGATTTTCAATACATCCGTTCCGATAAAAATACAGATAAAATACCTCAACATTAACTCCTTCATTTTTAACCACCAAAATATATCCCTCATTTATATCCACATAAAATAAATATTTCCTTATCATATGAATTAATAATTAATTATTCACAAATAATATTACAGAATCACACTTATGACAATCAGGCCGTTCCCATGAAAGAGGGAGCTTTCCAATAAGAATTTCTCCTTACTGGCGCGCAATTAGATGACCAAACCTCTCCTTAGATAGAACTTTCTAGACATTGCCAATAATATTATCTAATAATATTCTTCAAATAATATGAATTATTGATCTGATAATGGAAAATAATGTGCAGTGATAATTATTGAAACAACAATAATATAAAATATCAATGCAGCAATTATTGAATCAATAAAATAAAATATTAAACAGTAACTACTGTAACAATTAATTAGTAGTGTCTTCCTTCGTAAGAATCAATAATTGGTGCAATACCGTGTGCTACTGTATTTTAACCACCAGGTATTCCAACAGTATTAATGGTAACAACTACGCCGTTAATTATAAACAACTTATACTTGTCGTTTTCTTCATCCAATAGTTTTCCGTTATGGGGCCCACACAAGGCTGCGCCGTCGTACGAATATTCCCCGACAGCAAGAATATTTCACGACCAAACGAATATTCCCCGACAACAATGAATATTTTATAACCACTTGTGTATTTTGAAAAAAAATTCATATACACCCTTAACTTTAACATTTATCAATTTAACCATTTACTGAATAGTAATTATAAGAAAAATTGAATACTTTTATTTCATAAAATTCGGGGTCTTACATATATGATGAAAAAAATATTAATTTTATGTGGATATAGATGGAAAAAAAAAATTTAAGTGACAATTGTTGAAAAATGATATTTTATCTTTTCTGATAAAATAATTTATTATTATATTTAATAATATAATAATGGTGATAGTTTTACAATAAATGTGGGATATATGAGTATATGAGGAGGAAGAGTATTTTTGTTGTATTAAATAATTAACATATGTTTTGTGTGTCGGTGGACCCCATTTCTTGACTGAAATTTGATTATAGCCTGTAAAATCGTCCGTTTATGGATTTCGGTCAATTTCTATTTGGAATTTGGAAAAACTTTCCTCTATAAAGTTGTAGAGAATTGAATGTCCTATTAAAAGTCGCAAGATTTAAATTTTCTGATAAAAGGGCTATTTTCTATGAATTGTTGAAGTTCCGGAAAATAAAATAATTTTTATTAATTTATGGGTGGGACCCACTTGGTTATCAACATGTGGGTTGCTGAAAATTGGTTCAAAGTTGGCTGGTGGGTGAGAATTTTCAAGAGGCATACGTAGAAATGTTGAATAATAATATATATATTTTATTATTTTAGTCTCCTTTGGCGTTCTAGCATTTTCCTATAAATAGGTGCTTAAGTTAGAATTGAAAATCACACCAGAAATAAGTTTTTTTTCTCTCTATATTATCAAGCATATTTTTCTGAGTATTTAGATATCTTGAGTGTTGCTCAGCGTTATATCCGATATTCAAGTCAGAAGTACTGCTCTTTTGAGGTAAGGGATTTTAGGGGTTATTATATTTTTCAGTTTGTAATTCTTCTGACCTTCAAAAAATTCTGGAAAAATTTGAAATGATATTTTGATGAGTTTTATTGATTGAGTCCAAAAATGGTGATTTTTAGATGTATAGATTAAGAGTTATGAATTTTATGAGAAAAGAATATTTTAAAAGTAACCGCTTATAACTCCTTGTGGTTAACTCTAAAATTGATGAAATTTTTATTGGAAATATATCTATATAATATCAGTATACTATATAAATTTCGGAATTTTTGGATAAAATTAAAATTTATGATAAATGTCTAAATATTCGGCGGTTTTGGCCATATGAAAAATAGTAAATGAATTTTAAAAATTTCAGAAAAAATATATGTTCAATATAGGACTATATTCTGCAAAATTTCAGAAAAAAAATATTTTTGGGACTGATTTGATATTTTTCATGAAAATGGTCTAGTTATGGGCAAATGAATTAAATATGTTATGTGAAGTAAGAAAATTAAAAAATATGATTTTATGGCTTGAGAATCATATATGAGTTATATACAGATTTTTGATGAGAGTTTTGGTTATTGGTGATGAAATCTTAAGATTTGGCATTTTATGATGATTAAATGTATTAATTAGTAAAGTGTAAACAATTTAAATAAATTGTTTATAAGGTTGAAAAATATTATTCTTTCAATATCATTATACCGAAATATTGGTATGGATTTTATTGTGGAATTTTTACCTTTTTCATGTCAGAGTTACTATTCATGAGTTACTATTCACGAGTTACTATTCACGAGTAACTATTTACACAAAAATTGGTTTCTTTTTCAGACCAAATTATCGTTGATTTATGAATATTGCTCTTGAAATTAAATTCATATTTTGATCATATTATTTTTATTATCATATATAATATTTTTATAACCCTGATGTTAAAATTCTCTTTCACTTGAGTGTAAAGATGGATATATTATTGGTATAATCATGACTATGGGTTCTCTTTGGTCAGTAGTACAAAGTTAAATTATTGACTGGTATGATCATGACCATTGAATTTATAACTGAATATCTTTAGCTTAAGTGTAAAGGTGAATTGATCAACATGGTTATAATTATTGTTTATATAATTATGAAATGATTATATATTTCTTTGAGATATTAATATATTTGGCCTATAGTGCAAATATGAACTGTTGAAGAATATCTTTGGCCTATAGTGCAAAGATGAATTATTGATGAATATCTTTGGCCTGTAGTGCAAAGATGAATTATTGATGAATATCTTTGGCCTGTAGTGCAAAGATGAACTGTTGAAGAAAAGATGAATTATTGATTAATATCTTTGGCCTGTAGTACGAAGATGAACTGTTGTTAAAAATTTTTGGCCCGTAGTGCAAAGATGGTTTGTTGATGAATATCTTTGGCTGTAGTGCGAAGATGGATTTATTAGCATGATTATGAACAGGAACTGTGATTTGGTATAACCATGATCTTTGATGTTTCAGGTAAAGACAGGTTATGAAAATATTCTTCGTCCTAGGTGCGAAGAAAAATTTAGAATCACAATTATGATTATGAGTTATTCATATGATTGTGGAAAGGAACTGTTGAGTGATATTACAGGGATAAAACATTATTGGTGGATTTTTAACATGGAGAAGATAATAGATTTTATAGTCTATTTGACTCTTCTAATGAATTGCTCGTTCCGCTGCAACTATGGTTGAAATTTTTATCATCTACCATATGTTCTAAATCTCTGATTTATTACTGATAAAGACTATTGATAATTTATTTATCTTTAGTCATGATATTCTTTACTGGGCTAGTTGTGCTCACCCTTTTGTTTCACAATTCCTTTCAGGTAATAAGAGTGTAGCTGGGTCGAGTGGAGGTAACAAGGGAATAGAACGATGGTCATCATTTAGTAGTTATATTTGGTGAAGAAAATAGGGTGACGCGAACCCAACGTTGGAAGGGTGTTTTGTCACTATCATACAAGATTTTTAATGACATACAACCTCGTGTCATCATAAGACAGGGTTGTGCTCATCCACTTGCTGAGTATCTTTACGAGCACTACCTATATAATCTTGGTGTTTGTTTGAAGTATAATTTTTAATTAGAGACAGTGGAGATAATGATATGTCAAGAGAAGACTCACCATTGGGAAGAATATGATAGTAAACTTCTCGTTTTTTTTGGGGTCTATTGGGTCAACCAAGGATAATTCTGTGGCCATATGATATCTATCATAACCTAGATGCATGGCCTCCCATGTACGAAGGTTTCCTTGAGCACTTCCCAAATATTCTAATTTCTAAAACAGTTTTTGACTATACCTTTATGTAAGGTGTCATTGTGAGGTGCTGTCCACGATTGGGACATGAGTCACATTTGGTATATATTTATATCCAAACTCACAGCATATGTGTTGTTGTATTTTGCACGACAATTGTTGTAATAAAGTTGTAGTTATTTTCTGTACCATGCATTTGGCGACTCAGAATAGGTTGGATGGAATGGACCTGTTTTGGGGTTGTCACAGTTGGTATCAGAGCTTAGGGATTTGATCTCTGGCGGAGATCGGAGAATATAACTAGGAGGGGAGAGATGAGTAAATCATTTGCTAGTGTGTCCTACCTAAGCTTAATTGTTGGTTGGTCATAATATATGGATATTATGCGATACGTTAATTTGCTTAATTAACCCTTGTTTTATGGCAGTATTTGAGAATGGCAGTTGAGAATGCTAACAACGGAGTGAATGAGACTGTGGGGATACATCTAATCACTAACCATGATAATGTGATGTCAGATGAAGAAGGAATTAGAGAAATCCATGTGGTGAGTGAAGAATTGATAGTTGCACCCGAAATGGTCGCAGAGGTAACAGCTGAGAGTGAGGAAGAAGAGGTACCTGAGGAGAGTTTTTTAGAGGTATTATATGATCAAAATGTAGAATTGTAAAATCGTATTCATGAGTTAGAAGAGCAGGCTGAAGAACGACAGGCGGTCGTGGAGCAAAAGGATGCAACAATTCAAGCTTGTGTTACCCGATATGTGATGCTTGAACGGAAGCATTCTTTGGCAGAGTATAAGATGATAAAGATAGAATCTGAGCTGAAAGAAGAAAAAACTGAACGAGTGAGAATAAGTGATGCATGGGCAAAAGCCGCACGACACGTGGATATTGTGAAAAGAGATGTCCGATCTAAGAAGGTTAAAATAGATGATATGAATTTCTCTTTTTGGAAAGCAATTGAGAGAACCCAACATCGAGTTTTTAATTACCCTGTACAGAGCGGTCAACCTGAATTTTATATGGATCGAAGATTGATGATTCGGATCATGAATCAGGAGTACGACGAGGCAGTTGAGGGAGGAATATATCCTATAGAAAATTATATTCCTACGGTAGTGATGACGCCAAATGCTGCTCCAGACAAGTCAAAGCCGGGTAGTTCGAGGGATGGCGGTTGTCATGACTTCCCAACAAATGAGGAACCCAAATGAAGTTATCATGGGAGATGAGCAATGGAGAAATCATGATGATCTGAGAGATAGAATCTGAAATGAAAGCAAGGTATTCAGCTCTTCGAAATACCATGTACGTAAATTTCGGGGACGAAATTTCATAAGGAGGAGAGATTGTAAGACCCCGAATTTTGTGAAATAAAAGTATTCAATTTTTGTTATAATTACAATTCAGTAAATGGTTAAATTTATAAAAAGTTAAAGTTATGGGTGAAATATGAAAATTTTTCAAAATAAACAAGTGGTTATAAAATAATCATTGTTGTCGGGGAATATTCGTTGGTCGTGGAATATTCTTTCTGTCGGGGAATATCCATACGTCGGCGCAGTCATTTGTGGGCCCCATAACAGAATAACTGTCGGATGAAGATAACAACATAAATTGAGTTTTTATAATTAACGGCGTAGTTGTTACCGTTAACACTGTTGGAATACCCGGTGGTTAAAATACAGTAATACGCGTTATTACACAGTAGCACACGGTATTGCACAGTATTTTTAAAATTATTGATTCTTACGTAAGAAGGCACTACTGAATAATTGTCACAGTAATTTCTGTTCAATATTTTATTTTATTGATTTAATAATTGCCGCGTTGATATTTTATATTATTGTTGTTTCAATAATTGTTGCTGCACATCATCTCCATTATCAGATCAATAATTCATATTATTTGAATAATATTATTAGATAGCATTATTGGCAATGTCTAGAAAGTTCTGTCTAAGAAGAGGTTTGGTCATCTAATTGCGCGCCAGTAAGGAGAAATTCTTATTGGAAAGTCCCCTCTTTCCTGGGAACGGTCTGGTTGTTAGTACTGTGATTCTGTAATATTATTTATGAATAATTAATTATTGATTTATATCATGAAAAAAATATTAATTTTATGTGGATATAGATGGAGAAAATTTTTTAAGTGACAATTGTTAAAAAATGATATTTTATCTTTTCTGATAAAATAATTTATTATTATATTTAATAATATAATAATGGTGATAGTTTTACAATGAATATGGGATATATGAGTATATGAGGAGGAAGAGTATTTTTATTGTATTAAATGATTAACACATATTTTGTGTGTCGGTAGACCCCATTTCTTGACTGAAATTTGATTATAGCCTGTAAAATCGTCCGTTTATGAATTTCGGTCAATTTCTGTTTGGAATTTGGGAAAACTTTCTTCTGTAAAGTTGTAGAGAATTGAATTTCCTAAAAAACTCGCAAGATTCGAATTTTCTGATAAAAGGACTATTTTCTATGAATTGTTGAAGTTTCAGAAAATAAAATAATTTTTATTAATTTATGGGTGGGACCCACTTGGTTATCAACATGTGGGCTGCTGAAAATTGGTTTAAAGTTGGCTGGTCGGTGAGAATTTTCAAGAGGCATGCGTAGAAATATTGAATATATATATATATATATATATATATATATATATATATATATTATTATTTTAGTCTCCTTTGGCGTTCTAGCATTTTCTTATAAATAGGTGCTCAAGTTAGAATTGAAAATCACACCAGAAATAAGTTTTCTTTCTCTCTATATTATCAAGCATATTTTTGTGAGTATTTAAATATCTTGAGTGTTGCTCAGCGTTATATCCGATATTCAAGTCAGAAGTACAGCTCTTTTGAGGTAAGGAATTTTAAGGGTTATTATGTTTTTCAGTTCGTAATTCTTCTGTCCTTCAGAAAATTCGGGAAAAATTTGAAATGATATTTTGATGAGTTTTATTGATTGAGTCCAAAAATGGTGATTTTTGGATGTATAGATTAAGAGTTATGAATTTTATGAGAAAAGACTATTTTAAAAGTAACCGCTTATAACTCCTTGTGGTTAACTCCAAAATTGATGAAATTTTTATTGGAAGTATATCTATATAATATCAGTATACTATGCAAATTTCAGAATTTTTGGATAAAATTACAATTTATGATAAATGTCTAAATATTCGGCGGTTTTAGCCATATGAAAAATAGTAAATAAATTTTAAAAATTTCAGGAAAAATATATGTTCAATATAGGACTATATTCTGCAAAATTCCAGAAAAGAAATATTTTTGGGACTGATTTGGTATTTTTCATGAAAATGATCTAGTTATGAGTAAATGAATTAGATATGTTATGTGAAGTAAGAAAATTAGAAAATATGATTTTATAGATTGAGAATCATATATGAGTTTTATACAGATTTTTGATGAGAGTTTTGGTTATTGGTGATGAAATCTTAAGATTTGGCATTTTATGATGATTAAATGCATTAATTAGTAAAGTGTAAATAATTTAAATAAATTATTTATAAGGTTGAGAAATATTATTCTTTCAATATCATTATACCGAAATATTGGTATGAATTTTATTGTGAAATTTCTACCTTTTTTATGTCGGAGTTACTATTCACGAGTTACTATTCATGAGTTACTATTCATGAGTTACTATTTACGAGTTACTATTCACAGAAAAATTAGTTTCTTTTTCGGACCAAATTATCGTTGATTTATGAATATTACTCTTGAAATTAAATTCATGTTTTGATCATATTATTTTTATTATCATATATAACATTTTTATAACCCTGATGTTAAAATTCTCTTTCACTTGAGTGTAAAGATGGGTAGATTGTTGGTATGATCATGACTATGGGTTCTCTTTGGTCAGTAGTGCAAAGTTGAATTGTTGACTGGTATGATCATGACCATTGAATTTATAACTGAATATCTTTAGCTTAAGTGTAAAGGTGAATTGATCAACATGGTTATAATTATTGTTTATACAATTCTGAAATGATTATATATTTCTTTGAGATATTAATATATTTGGCCTATAGTGCAAATATGAACTGTTGAAGAATATTTTTGACATGTAGTGCAAAGATGAATTATTGATGAATATCTTTGGCGTGTAGTGCAAAGATGAATTATTAATGAATATCTTTGGCCTGTAGTGCAAAGATGAACTGTTGATGAATATCTTTGGCCTGTAGTGCAAAGTTGAATTATTGATGAATATCTTTGGCCTGTAGTACGAAGATGAATTGTTGTTGAATATATTTGGCCCGTAGTGCAAAGATGGTTTGTTGATGAATATCTTTGGCCGTAGTGCGAAGATGGATTTATTAGCATGATTATGAACAGGAACTGTGATTTGGTATAACCATGATCTTTGACGTTTCAGGTAAAGACAGGTGATGAAAATATTCTTCGTCCTAGGTGCGAAGAAAAATTTAGAATCACAATTATGATTATGAGTTATTCATATGATTGTGGAAAGGAACTGTTGAGTGATGTTACAGGGATAAAACATTGTTGGTGGATTTTTAACATGGAGAAGATAATAGACTTTATAGTCTATTTGACTCTTCTAATGGATTGCTCGTTCCGCTGCAACTATGGTTGAAATTTTTATCATCTACCATATGTTCTAAATCTCTGATTTACTACTGATAAAGACTATTAATAATTTATTTATCTTTAGTCATGATATTCTTTACTGGGCTAGTTGTGCTCACCCTTTTGTTTCACAATTCTTTTCAAGTAATAAGAGTGTACTAGGTCGAGCGGGGGTAACAAGGGAATAGAACGATGGTCATCATTTAGTAATTATATTTGGTGAAGAAAATAGGGTGACGCGAACCCAACGTTGGAAGGGTGTTTTGTCACTATCATACAAGATGTCTAATGACATACAACCTCGTGTCATCATAAGACAGGATTGTGCTCATCCACTTGCTGAGTATCTTTACGAGCACTACCTATATAATCTTGGTATTTGTTTGAAGTATAATTTTCAATTAGAGACAGTGGAGATAATGATATGTCAAGAGAAGACTTATCATTGGGAAGAATATGATAGTAAACTTCTCTTTTTTTTTTGGATCTATTGGGTCAACCAAGGATAATTCTGTGGCCATATGATATCTATCATAACCTAGATGCATGGCCTCCCATGTACGAAGGTTTTCTTGAGCACTTCTCAAAGATTCTAATTTCTAAAACAGTTTTTGACTATACCTTTATGTAAGGTATCATTGTGAGGTGTTGTCCACGATTGGGACATGAGTCACATTTGGTATATATTTGTATCCAAACTCACATCATATGTGTTATTGTATTTTGCACGACAATTGTTGTAATAAAGTTGTAGTTATTTTCTGTACCACGTATTTGGCGACTCAGAATAGGTTGGATAGAATGGACCTGTTTTGGGGTTGTCACAGTTGGTATCAGAGCTTAGGGATTTGATCTCTGGTGGAGATCGGGGAATATAACTAGGAGGGGAGAGATGAGTAAATCATTTGCTAGTGTGTCCTACCTAAGCTTAATTGTTGGTTGGTCATAATATATGGATATTATGCGATACGTTAATTTGCTTAATTAACCCTTGTTTTATGGCAGTATTTGAGAATGGCAGCTGAGAATGCTAACAATGGAGTGAATGAGACTGTGGGGATACCTCTAATCACTAACCATGATAATGTGATGTCAGATGAAGAAGGAATTAGAGAAATCCATGTGGTGAGTGAAGAATTGATAGTTGCACCCGAAATGGTCGCAGAGGTAACAGCTAAGAGTGAGGAAGAAGAGGTACCTGAGGAGAGTTTGTTAAAGGTATTATATGATTAAAATGTAGAATTGCAAAATCGTATTCATGAGTTAGAAGAGCAGGTTGAAGAACGACAGGCGGTCGTGGAGCAAAAGGATGCAACAATTCAAGCTTGTGTTACCCGATATGTTATGCTTGAACGGAAGTATTCTTTGGCAGAGTATAAGATGATAAAGATGGAATCTGAGCTGAAAGAAGAAAAAATTGAACGAGTGAGAATAAGTGATGCATGGGCAAAAGCCGCACGACACGTGGATATTGTGGAAAGAGATGTCCGATCTAAGAAGGTTAAAATAGATGATATGAATTTCTCTTTTTGAAAAGCAATTGGGAGAACCCAACATCGAGTTTTTAATTACCCTGTACAGAGCGGTCAACCTGAATTTGATATGGATCGAAGATTGATGATTCAGATCATGAATCAGGAGTACGACAAGGGAGTTGAGGGAGGAATATGTCCTATAGAAAAGTATATTCCTACGGTAATAATGACGTCAAATACTGCTCCAGACAAGTCAAAGCTAGGTAGTTCGAGGGATGGCGGTTGTCATGACTTCCCAACAAATGATGAACCCAAATGAAGTTATCATGGGAGATGAGCAATGGAGAAATCATGATGATCTGAGAGATAGAATCTGAAATGAAAGCAAGGTATTCTCAACTCTTCGAAATACCAGGTACGTAAATTTCGGGGACGAAATTTCATAAGGAGGGGAGATTGTAAGACCCCGAATTTTGTGAAATAAAAGTATTCAATTTTTCTTATAATTATAATTCAGTAAATGGTTAAATTGATAAAAAGTTAAAGTTATGGGTGAAATATGAAAAATTTTCAAAATAAACAAGTGGTTATAAAATAATTATTGTTGTCGGGGAATATTCGTTGGTCGTGGAATATTCTTTCTGTCGGGGAATATCCGTACGACGGCGCAGTCATTTGTGGGCCCCATTACAGAATAACTGTCGGATGAAGATAACGATAAAAATTGAGTTTTTGTAATTAACGGCGTAGTTGTTACCGTTAACACTGTTGGAATACCCGGTGGTTAAAATACAGTAATACGTGTTATTGCACAGTAGCACACGGTATTGCACAGTATTTTTAAAATTATTGATTCCTACGTAAGAAGGCACTACTGAATAATTGTCACAGTAATTACTGTTCAATATTTTATTTTATTGATTCAATAATTGCTGCGTTGATATTTTATATTATTATTGTTTCAATAACTGTTGTTGCACATCATCTCCATTATCAGATCAATAATTCATATTATTTGAATAATATTATTAGATAGCATTATTGGCAATGTCTAGAAAGTTCTGTCTAAAGAGAGGTTTGGTCATCTAATTGCGCGCCAGTAAGGATAAATTCTTATTGGAAAGTCCCCTCTTTCCTGGGAACGGTCTGGTTGTCAGTACTGTGATTCTGTAATATTATTTATGAATAATTAATTATTGATTTATATGATGAAGAAAATATTAATTTTATGTGGATATAGATGGAGAAAATTTTTTAAATGACAATCGTTGAAAAATGATATTTTATCTTTTTTGATAAAATAATTTATTATTATATTTAATAATATAATAATGGTGATAGTTTTACAATGAATGTGGGATATATGAGTATATGAGGAGGAAGAGTATTTTTATTGTATTAAATATTTAACACATGTTTTGTGTGTCGGTAGACCCCATTTCTTGACTGAAATTTGATTATAGCTTGTAAAATCGTTCGTTTATGGATTTCGGTCAATTTCTGTTTGGAATTTGAAAAAACTTTCTTCTGCAAAATTGTAGAGAATTGAATTTCCTATTAAAAATCGCAAGATTCGAATTTTCTGATAAAAGGGCTATTTTCTATGAATGGTTGAAGTTCCGAAAAATAAAATAATTTTTATTAATTTATGGGTGGGACCCACTTGGTTATCAACATGTGGGCTGCTGAAAATTGGTTCAAAGCTGGCTGGTGGGTGAGAATTTTAAGAGGCATGCGTAGAAATGTTGAATAATAATATATATATTTTATTATTTTAGTCTCCTTTGGCGTTCTAGCATTTTTCTATAAATAGGTGCTTAAGTTAGAATTAAAAATCACACCAGAAATAAGTTTTCTTTCTCTCTATATTATCAAGCATATTTTTATGAGTATTTAAATATCTTGAGTATTGCTCAGCGTTATATCCGATATTCAAGTCAGAAGTACAACTCTTTTGAGGTAAGGGATTTTAAGGGTTATTATGTTTTTCAGTTCGTAATTCTTCTGACCTTCAGAAAATTCTGGAAAAATTTGAAATGATATTTTGATAAGTTTTATTGATTGAGTCCAAAAATGGTGATTTTTGGATGTATAGATTAAGAGTTATGAATTTTATGAGAAAAGACTATTTTAAAAGTAACCGCTTATAACTCCTTGTGGTTAACTCCAAAATTGATGAAATTTTTATTGGAAGTATATCTATATAATATCAGTATACTATGTAAATTTCGGAATTTTTGGAATAAAGTACAATTTATGATAAATGTCTAAATATTCGGCGGTTTTGGCCATATGAAAAATAGTAAATGAATTTTAAAAATTTCAGGAAAAATATATGTTCAATATAGGACTATATTCTGTAAAATTCCAGAAAAGAAATATTTTTGGGACTGATTTGGTATTTTTCATGAAAATAGTCTAGTTATGAGTAAATGAATTAGATATGTTATGTGAAGTAAGAAAATTAAAAAATATAATTTTATGGATTGAGAATCATATATGAGTTATATACAGATTTTTTATGAGAGTTTTGGTTATTGGTGATAAAATCTTAAGAGTTGACATTTTATGATGATTAAATGCATTAATTAGTAAAGTGTAAACAATTTAAATAAATTGTTTATAAGGTTGAGAAATATTATTCTTTCAATATCATTATACCGAAATATTGGTATGGATTTTATTGTGGAATTTCTACCTTTTTCATGTCAGAGTTACTATTCATGAGTTATTATTCACGAGTTACTATTCACAGAAAAATTGGTTTCTTTTTCGGACCAAATTATCGTTGATTTATGAATATTGCTCTTGAAATTAAATTCGTGTTTTGATCATATTATTTTTATTATCATATATAACATTTTTATAACCCTGATGTTGAAATTCTCTTTCACTTGAGTGTAAAGATGGGTATATTGTTGGTATGATCATGACTATGGGTTCTCTTTGGTCAGTAGTGTAAAGTTGAATTGTTGACTGGTATGATCATGACCATTGAATTTATAACTGAATATCTTTAGCTTAAGTGTAAAGGTGAATTGATCAACATGGTTATAATTATTGTTTATATAATTCTGAAATGATTATATATTTCTTTGAGATATTAATATATTTGGCCTATAGTGCAAATATGAACTGTTGAAGAATATCTTTGGCCTATAGTGCAAAGATGAATTATTGATGAATATCTTTGGCCTGTAGTGCAAAGATGAACTGTTGATGAATATCTTTGGCCTGTAGTGCAAAGATAAATTATTGATGAATATCTTTGGCCTGTAGTACGAAGATGAACTGTTGTTGAATATCTTTGACCCGTAGATGGATTGTTGATGAATATCTTTGACCGTAGTGCGAAGATGGATTTATTAGCATGATTATGAACAGGAACTGTGATTTGGTATAACCATGATCTTTGATGTTTCAGGTAAAGACAGGCGATGAAAATATTCTTCGTCCTAGGTGCGAAGAAAAATTTAGAATCATAATTATGATTATGAGTTATTCATATGATTGTGGAAAGGAACTGTTGAGTGATGTTACAGGGATAAAACATTGTTGGTGGATTTTTAACATGGAGAAGATAATAGACTTTATAGTCTATTTGACTCTTCTAATGGATTGCTCGTTTCGCTGCAACTATGGTTGAAATTTTTATCATCTACCATATGTTCTAAATCTCTGATTTATTACTGATAAAGACTATTGATAATTTATTTATCTTTAGTCATGATATTCTTTACTAGGTTAGTTGTGTTCACCCTTTTGTTTCACAATTCCTTTCAGGTAATAAGAGTGTAGCTGGGTCGAGCAGGGGTAACAAGGGAATAGAACGATGGTCATCATTTAGTAGTTATATTTGGTGAAGAAAATAGGGTGAGGCGAACCCAACGTTGGAAGGGTGTTTTGTCACTATCATACAAGATGTCTAATGACATACAATCTCGTGTCATCATAAGACAGGTTTGTGCTCATCCACTTGCTGAGTATCTTTACAAGCACTACTTATATAATCTTGGTGTTTGTTTGAAGTATAATTTTCAATTAGGGACAGTGGAGATAATGATATGTCAAGAGAAGACTCACCATTTAGAAGAATATGATAGTAAACTTCTCGTTTTTCTTTGGGGTCTATTGGGTCAACCAAGGATAATTCTGTGGCCATATGATATCTATCATAACCTAGATGTATGGCCTCCCATGTACGAAGGTTTCCTTGAGCACTTCCCAAAGATTCTAATTTCTAAAACAGTTTTTGACTATACCTTTATGTAAGGTATCATTGTGAGGTACTGTCCACGATTGGGACATGAGTCACATTTGGTATATATTTATATCCAAACTCACAGCATATGTGTTGTTGTATTTTGCATGACAATTGTTGTAATAAAGTTGTAGTTATTTTCTGTACCATGTATTTGGCGACTCAGAATAGGTTGGATGGAATGGACCTGTTTTGGGGTTGTCACAAACACGTGACATACTTGGTGTTAAAACAAGTCTATAGGCCACAGTTCCTACTCGATCGAGGATTTCAAATAGAACAGTTAAATTAAGGCCTTTTGAACCTTCTTCTTCACATTCATCAGCTTTGAGTCTGTAGCCTAAGCGGCTTTAACTTTATCAATTAAAGTTGGTTCTAATCATATATGTAACATCATCACGTGGGTCTCTGGAGTAAGTCGTACGAAATGGGTCTTTGTGTTAACAACGTCGTACTCGTAACTGCATACGATCTTCTACTCAATGTGTCAGCTACCACGTTCGTTCTTCTACGATAATATTGAATGGTATGGTCGTAATCTTCAACAGCTCAAGCCAACGTCTTTGGCGCATGTTACGTTCGTTTTGGGTGAAGAAATATTTGAGGGTTTTAGAAATGGGTTTTGTATTGGTAGGAGAAATAAAAGAATGGGTAGAACCGATATCGAATAAGGTATAAACTTCGCAAGAGTTTATGATTAACTTACTCGTGATAGCTTCGTTCGGGTTCCTCGACAAACACTCTCACTTAAATTACCAACTTTAACTTATCTAAGACATCCTTTGGCGTCACCATCCCAGCTGGAATTGACTTCACTACACGACAAAATCGAGCTAAGTGACCTTCTCTTTCGCAATTGAAATACGCTTTGGGTTGCTGCGTACAGTTTGGACGGATGTGTCCCTCATATCCGCATTTGAAACATACGACCAGTGGTCGTTCTTCTTCCTTGGAAATGGGTGCCGCTGTCTTTCCATCATTATTGAACCTTCTCTTCTTGAAGTTGTTCTCACTTAGTTCACCTTTCCTATTATCCTGACCATGATTACCACCGAAGTGGTTACCATTTCTGGCATATTGATTCCTCCACGTTTGTTGTCACCGCTTCGATGACTGCTACCATTAGTATTATCGATTTACCGGCTGCTCTCTCTTGGTTGGGTTGACTTGTTATCGCGCTCCAGTAACTGAGCCCTATTTACAACATCTGAATATAAACAAAGTTTGTCAAAGATAAGGTATTGACGTATCTCGGGCTTCAAACCTCTTAAAAACATCCGCGTCATTCTCTCCTCATTATCAACTATGTGGGACGCAAACCGGGAAAACTCAGCAAACTTAGCTTCGTCCTGCGACATGGTCATATTGTTTTGCTCCAACTTGATGAACTCTACCTCTTTCATATGACGAATATTTTCGGAAAAGTACTTGCCATTGAACAGTTCTTGGAACTTCTCCCAAGACATTTTGAGTGCATCAGGCTGGGTAAGTTTTACAGATTCTCACCAGTGATCTGCTTTCTCACGCAACATAAAGGTGGCGAATGGAACCTTTTGCTCCTCTGAGCATTCCAAGACATCAAATATCTTGGTGATCTGCTTTATCCACGTCTCTGCTTTAAGTGGTTTTGGCTCTCCAATAAACTCTTGCGGTCCCAACTCCTTGAACTGTTTAGCGGTGACTGTCCGAGAGTTGCCAGTGTTTCCACCTATATTTTGAACAGGAGCCGCTCTCGCCTGATGTTGCATGAATTGCATAAAGCCTCTGAACATCCCATCGTTCATCATTTGATCTGCGTTATTGTTTACCAGAGGATTGTTGGCTTCCTGTACATTATCCTGGTTATTGATCGTCGGTGACTCAACGGTCTCATGTGCTTCATTGCTTATCTCAATATTTTCAGATGCCATTCTCAAACACTGTCACAAAACAAGGGTTAATTGACATGTCACATATTATCCTATACACTGACCGACCAATTAAATACCAAATAAACTTAGGTAGGTCATACTAGTGAAGGAATTTCCCGTCTCTCCCCTCCTAGTTTTTGTCTCACATCTCAGCCAGGGATAATGTCCCTAAGCTTTGATACCAACTGTTACGCCCCCAAAATAGGTATACATCACCCATTCTGAGTCGCCAAATACATGGTACAGAACTTAAATACAAACTTAAATATACAACATGAGCTGTGAGTTTTAATATAAATATTGTCTTCTAGACAGTATTCAAAGTCAAAATAAGTCCTCATTACAATTATTATCATACTATTTTACAGAATAGTGAGGACTACTAATGTAACCATCTGGACCGTCAATCCATTCCCCGACTAGTCCCAGCTATATTCTCATTTCCTGAAGAGAACAATGAAAGAAAGGGTGAGCTCAACTAGCCCAGTAAGAAATATTATGACTAAGATAATGCAGAATAAATTATCCTTAGCCTTCAACAGTATAACAACTGATAGAATATAATAAACAAGTTTTAGATCAACAACTGCAGCGGAATAAGCAATCCATTAGAAGAGTCAAGTAGAGCATAATATCTACCATCTTCTATGATTTAAAAGGTTTTCATCACTTTTATCGATGAGACTCAACTGAATAAATAATCCACATCATCAAATCATCCCTGCACTACGGGCCAAGGATAATCGTGTTTTCATCAACGGTCATGATCATGCCATAAAATAATTCATCTTTGCACCCTTGGCCGAAGAGAATCCATGACCATAATTATACCAAAAACTGTCCATCAATACACTACGGGCCAATGAAGACTTTTATCACATCATTTGTAACATTACGGTCATGATTATACTGAATAATCCCTTGTCATAATCATACCAAGTCTATCTATACACTACAGGCCACAGATAACTTTCAACAGAATATAAACATGAAGATGATGACAATGATATAAGAATTCAATAAAACAAGTTCAAGAATAATTTTTTAAAGATTTATAATTTAATTTATCCAGAAATAAATAACGTCCAAATTGTCAACATGATACTGCTTTGTGGAGTAAAATTCAAGAATAATATTGTATCAAAAATGATTTGGACAGAAAAGTAATCAATTTTTATCATGAATAGTACCCAGGTGAATAGTAACTGAGTGAATAGTACCCAGTGAATAGTAACTTTGGGAATAGTAACCCCGACACAAAAAAGTAGAAATTCCACAATAAAACTTATATGAATAATTCGGCATAATGATATTAAAAAAAATAATATCATTTACGAAGAAAATAACATCCCTTACCTCAAAAGAACCGTACTTCTGACTGGAATATCGGATATAGTGTTGAAAGAACTTGCACTGAATAGCAACTCTTCAAAGTATCTAAATACTCACACAAATACACTCGATAATATAGAGAGAGAAAGAGAGAAAACTTATTTCTCGTGTGATTTTCAATTCTAACTAAGCACTCTATTTATAGGAAAATGCTTAGAACGCCATAGCAGACTAACCTGCTACCTGATGACTTTACCTGCTACTATTCAAGCCCACCACTTTTGAAAATAAATTTCAGCACATTTCATTTCTCACCAACCAAAAGTGGAGCCCACCCATTCTAGAATTTTCTAAAATGTTTTAAATTTAAACAATAATCAGCAACTTCAATAATTCATAACAAATAGCCCTTTATCAGAAAAATTCGAATCTCATGTCCTTTCCATAGGAAATTAAATTCTCTACAACTTTGTAAAAGAAAGTTTTTCTAAATTCCAATCAGAGAATGTCCGAAATCCACATATGGACAATTTTTAGCACCTCTATTCCACCAAAAATATTGATAAAACACCTCAGCATTAATTCCTTCATTTATAACCCCAATAAATATATCCATTATTTATATCCACATCAAATAAATATTTCCTTATCATATAAATCAATAATTAATTATTCACAAATAATATTACAGAATCACAATCATGACAACCAGGTCGTTCCCAGGAAAGAGGGGACTTTTCGATAAGGATTTCTCCTTACTAGCGCGCAATTAGGTGACCAAACCTCTCCTTAGACAGAACTTTCTTAGATATTGTCAATAATTCTATCTAATAATATTATTCAAATAATATGAATTATTGATCTGATAAGGGAGATACTATGCAGTAACAATTATTGAAGCAACAATAATATAAAATATCAACGTAGCAATTATTGAATCAATAAGATAAAATATTTAACAATAATTACTGTAACAATTATTGAGTAAAACTAAGTGACTTCTCACGTAAGCACCAATAATCAATATCGTGTGCTACTATACAACCACACGTATTACTGTACTTTTACTACCGGATAGTTCAACAGTTAATGGTAAAACTTCCGTCTCTATTTTTATAAAAAAATATTTCTGTCGTTTTCTCATTCCGACAATAATTTCATTGTGTGGTCCACCAATAATTGTGTCGTCGTACGAATATTCTCCGATAAAAAGAATATTCCCCGACCAATTGAATACTTTATAACCACTTGCTTACTTTGTAAAATTTATAAATACTACCACAACCATAATATTATATCAAATCCACACCATAATACTTAAAAAAAATATTTCGAGAAAATTAAATCTTTATTCATAAATTTTGGGGTCTTACAATTTAGAAAAGAAATTTTAACATCCATTTGGCGTATAACAAGTTTATGAATTGATGTTAATGCAATTAATAACCTAATGGTACTAATTCTTGCTACTGGAGCATATGTATCAAAATAATCAATTCCTTCCTTTTGCTTAAAACATTTGGCTACCAGTCTAGCTTTATACTTTTCAATGGATCCTTCTGATTTTCTTTTCTTTTTAAAGATCCATTTACAGCCAATGGGTTTACTACCAGGAGGTAAATCCACCAAGACCCAAGTCTTGTTACCCATGATAGAATCCATTTCATTATTTATAGCTTCTTGCCAAAAACCTGAATCTTGAGAGGACATAGCTTCTCTAAAAGTCAATTGATCTCTATCACTAGAATCATGCCCAGTCACAAAAATACAAGAAGAAACAATAACATCCATGTTTCCTTCTACCAGGTACATGTAGAAATCAGGGCCATAGTATTTTTCCATCCTTGTTCTTTTACTTCTTCTTGGTTCTATTTCTTCAGTAGATGTAGTAAGTTCTATTTCATCATTTGTTCCATGATGAACAATTTCTTGATCCTCTTTATCAGTGTATTCTCTTGACCTTTTCCTAAAGAAAGAATTCTCAAAGAACTCAACATCTCTAGACTCTAAAATTATATTTTGGCTAACAGATTCTGTGGATTCCATGGTCAAGAATTTATAGGCTTTGCTATTTTGTGCATAGCCTATAAAAGCACACTTGATTGCTTTAGCACCAAGTTTAGGTTTTTTAGGATCAGTTAACCTTACTAATGTTCTACATCCTCACACCCTTAAATGATCAAGAGAGGGTTTTCTCTTTTTCCACAATTCATAAGGTGTAATATTAGTTTTCTTATGGGGTATACGATTAAATATATAACAAGCAGTCATTAATGTTTTCCCCCATAAATTTTTAGGCAAACCAGAAGTAAGAAGTAATGTATTAATCATTTCTCCAAGTGTTCTATTTTTTCGTCTGCCACTCTATTTTGTTGAGGACTATAAGGGGCTGTAGTTTCATGAATTATACCATAATTCTCACAAAAATCATTATAAGAGAAGTATTCCCCTTCTCTATCCGATCTAAGAATTTTAATTCTTTGATCTAATTGATTTTCAACTTCAGCCTTGTAGATTTTAAATTTTTCTAAAGCCTCATCTTTAGTCCTTAACAAATAAACTTGAGTGTATCTAGAACAATCATCTATAAATGTTAAAAAATATCTTTTACCTCCCCGAATTTCTTTCTACTTTTTTAAAAGACTTCTTGGCAATTTTAGATTTAACACATATAACACATTTTTCTAAATCAGAAAAATTTATCTTAGGAATTAAACTAAGATTACTCATGTTACGCATACTTTTATAATTTACATGTCCTAATCTAGCATGCCAAACATTAAAAGTAGAAATCATATAAGCAAAAGATGAAATTTCATTAATAACATTTAGTTTGTACATGCTATTAGATTCATATCCTTTTCCGAAATACATACCACCCTTAGACAATACAATACAATTAGCGTCAAATAAGACTTTTATGCCATATTTGTTTAAAAGACTAACAGATACAAGGTTTTTCCTAATTTTTGGAACATGAAGAACATCATTAAGAGTAATTGTCTTCCCGGATGACAGCTTGAGAACCACATTGCCTTGCCCATCACTTTTGCAATTGATGAATTTCCCATGAATAGTTCTTGACTATCCTTCATAGGTTCATAGGTTTTAAATATTGCTTTATTCTTGGCAATATGCTTGGTTGCTCCAGAATCAATCCACCATTCCATGTCATTTCCAACCATGTTAGTCTTTATGATCATAGCAGCAATATCCTCATTGTCTACCATATTTGCTTGGTCATTCTTTTGTTGCCTTTGTTTCAAGTACAAAGTACATTATTTCTTGAAATGTCCTGGCTTACCACACTTCCAACAAGTACCTTTCGGTTTTTTATTTCCAGAAGTGCTATGTTGACCACCACGCTTTCTTTTATTGTTGCCCCTTGGTTTAAATGCATTTTCTATGACAAGAGCTTTAGCACTTTTATTTTCTATTTCCAATTTATCCAAGTTTCGAGAATTTTCTTCAACTTGGAGAAATTTAATAAGTTCTTGCATAGTCTTTTCATCTTTCTTTTGTTTCAAATCTTTTCGACAATCTTTCCATGAAAATGGTAATTTTGAAATGATTGTCGATACTTGAAACCCTTCGTCAAGGCTATGGCCTTCCGACACAATTTGATTCATAATAATTTGAAGTTCATGTACTTGCAACATAACAGATTTGTTATCTATCATTTGATAATCAAATAATGAACTTACTAGAAATTTTTTATTTTCGACGTCCTCAATTTTGTATTTGTCGAGATCCTCCCATAATTCATTTGCTGTCTTTTCCATGAATTTGGCTTCATACACATCATACAACGAATTGGATAGTACATTTAAAATGTACCCTTTACACATAAAGTCATCTTGTTCCCATTTTATTCGATTATTCATTTCTTCCAGTGTCTCATTTTCTTTTTCTTCAATTTTCTCTTCATTTAGCACATGAGAGATTTTTAATGCTGTTAAGCAAAAATACATTTTGCTTTTCCAACGTCTGAAGAATAATCCATCAAACTTTTCAAGTTTGTTAATTTGATTCAAGCTATTTTTTGAATTGTTGTCTTCCATGGCAATGTAGTCTTAAGAATGTTATAAAAATTTCCTTTTGTAGTAAGATATAGAACAACAATATTTCTGCCTGAATCGAATGGTTGACCACTCTTTCCTTAAGACTATATTCGCCCCTTACTTTTTGCTACATAGGGTTATTGCGAATTAGTCTTCCAAGATAAGACAGGCCCAGAATTTTATTCTGTACTAAAATTTATTGTATAGGAACAAATCTAGTGCTAAACTATAAATGAAAGAAGAAAATTATAATAGAAAATATTTAGAATGATAATTTTCCTAACTTGAGAAGGATTGAATGATTTGAAGTGTATTGAATTTGGTGGATTTCTGATCTATTTATAGGTTTGTCGTATCCCAATTATGGGATATGTCGTATCTTATAAATTGGGTCGTATCCCAATTATGGGATATGTCGTTCTGTAATTTTTGATATGTATCCCAATTCAACCCAACTTTGTTAGCTTACACGGTTGGCCTTTTATAATTTTATTTTAAATAAATAAATAAAAATATATATATATATATATATATATATATATATATATATATATATATATATATATATATATAAGAATATTGTTCCCATGACTTGAACCCAAGTTCTTAATATCAACAAATCTCTCTTATCCAATTGAACCAATATTAATTGTTGGTTACATGGATAACATATAATATATTTATTATATACTTTAGATAATTAAAATATCCAACAGATTTTTTGTTTTGCTACGAGCCTTGACCTTGGACTTTTCTCTCTTTTTTTGGTAAGATTATCTTTATCTTTAAAAAATAATTTTTTTTGTTGTACATATTAAGTGGACAGTGGACACTTATTGCTTGATTGGACACTTAGACCTTTTTACTTGGAAATGCAAGATTAATGATAAGCAAAAAAATATCATATTATATTCAAAGAGGGTAAAATGCAAAGTCGACCACTGAACTTTAAAAATTTTTGGGTATTGAACCCTTTTCTTTTGGTCAACGCAAATTGAGCCCCTTATAATTAAAAAATTTAGACTTTGAACCCTAGACGCCACATGTGCGTTGACTTGCCTACGTGACAGATCTAGCGTGGACATTTTTAATTTTATTTTACATGTGGACGAGCTAATGTGACCATTTTTGAATTTTTTTTCCCAAAAATATCTGGTATGAAATTCTGGCCCACTGACCACTTGAGCTACAAGGCCTAATTGTTATCATTTTGCAAGGATTAATATTTATAACTAAATTAGATCTGCTAATAGAATAATGTTCTATCAATTCGAGTAATTAAGGGTTGTTTTGTATTAGACAATAATAATAAAAACAACAATAATAATTAAAACAACAATAATAATAAAAATAATAATTATAATAATAATTATTATTATTACTATTATTATTATTATTATTACTATTATTGTTATTATTATTAGTATTGTTGTTGTTGTTGTTGTTGTTATTATTATTATTATTGTTATTATTAATACGTGTGCCTGCTTTACAATAACAAAAATTTCACTTCCATAACACTTTTGACTACCGGTCAAAAATATAACACAAATTGCAACATCATTTACAAATAGTTTCCAATAAAAGATACTATAACCTTTTTGTTGCAGTGTCTTAAAAAAAGAAAACTTTCGTCATCATTATCAACATTATTTAGTTTTTTTCGTACGATTGCTATATAATAACAATAATATTAATAATAATAATAATAATAACGACAACAATAATAATAAAAATAAAAATAACAATAATAATAATAATAATAATATAATAATAATAATACAACAATAGTAATAGTATAATTATAATAATAATTATTATTAATAATAGTAATATAATAATAATATTATAATTATAACTATAATAATAATAGTAATAATAATAATAATAATAATAATAATATAATAATAATAATAATAGTAATAATAATCATTATTATTATAATTATTATTTTTATAATTATTATTTTTATTATTATTATTGTTATTTTTATTATTATTGTCTAATACAAAACAACCCTTAATTGCTCGAATTGATACAACATTATTCTATTAGCAGATCTAATTTAGTTATAAATCTTAATCCTTGCAAAAAGATAACAAGTAGGCTTTGTAGCTCAGGTGGTTATTTTGTCAATTTTTCATACTAGATGTTATGAGTTCAAATCCAAGCAGTTACATATTTTTGGGAAAAAAATTCAAAAATAGCCACGTCAGCTCGTCTACATAATAAAATGAAAAATATTCATGTCAGATCTGCCACGTAGGCAAGTCAACTCACATGTGACGCCTGGGGTTCAAAGTCCAAATTTTTTAATAAAAAGGAGCTCAATTTGCGTTGACCAAAAGAAAAAAGGCTCAATATTCAAAAACTCCTAAAGTTCAGTGGTCGACTTTATATTTTACCCTATTCGAAGGACACTATGTTAAGAAAAATTGATGTATCCCAGTATCCACCATCTCAAGTGTGTATTAATATAATTTTGTCATTTTGTAGACCCCACGTAATAAAGATTATTTTGGACCACTTGATTTAATTATATACTAGTACTACTACATGTTGGAGACTAATATTTATTTAGTACTTAGTACTTATAAAATTAGTAACACATTCAAAATAAAAAATGATAATATGTTGATATTTTAATTTGATGAATGATTTTTTATTTGGATCAATTGTTGAAATAAATTCAATACTAAATACTAATATTTATTTTGTAATAAATACTTACTAAATTAGTAATACACTCAAAAATAAAAATAGGTAATACTTTAATATTTTAATTTGATAAATTATTTCTTATTTCGGTCAATTGTTGAAATAAATTCAATAGTAATTTTTTGTGAATGATTTTTAATGGTATTTCATAGTGTTATGTTTTGGGCATTAATGTATATAAAATTTTAATTTTAGTATACTAGTGAAGTAAAATAAATAATATATAAATTGTACGCTGTGAACGACTTGTCGCCATGGCGGTCGCATAGGCGTCCTGGCGGTTGACTATCACCATGTCTCGCCGTAACAACTATGTTCCCAACATTGAGAACCTCCACTACACGACTAAACAAGCTATTTAATCATCATCTTGGCTCTTAACAGCCTTCCTCTTCTTTGCCTTTGAAGTAGCCCCAGTTGAAGATTGTGCTTGAGTTGTCGATGTTGGTCTTAGCCCAATGGTTATCTCCATCCTTTGTGTACTAAGAGGGTGGAGTTTCAAACTTTGACAATGAAAAGGTTGAGGGTGGGGTTAAATTATGTCACAAACTAAACCAAAAAAAAATAATCGATTCTGCTCATGTAAGAAAGTACCTTATAAAAATATCAAAAGCACATTTAAAAATAATACTCCCAAAAAAATTTGAAGAACAAAGACTTGCCTTTTCTTTCTTTTCTTTTCTCTCTCCTATTTTTTTCTCTCTTGTTTGCTCTTTTAGATCTTGAAAATGACTTCTCTCTCTCTCTCTACTAGCTAGCCCCCTTTTCAACAAAACACACAATAGCTATCTATATGGGTTAAATGTTTATTTAGTCACTGTACTATAGGTCAATTTACAAGTGAGTCACTAAATCGATTTTTCTTACAGTCAACTCACTATACTCAATTTTACTAACAAAAAATTAAAAAAACCGTTAAGTCAAGTTTGACTTAACGGAAATGGCGACGTGGCAGCTGATTTGTCCAAAATAAAGTCTATGTGGCAGTTATGATGTGGATTTGGAGGAAATTTTTTATGAAAAAATGAAAAAAAAATATTTTAAAGTATAATATAAATTATAAAAAAAATTCCACTTTTGCATAAAAAATTTCCTCCAAATCCACATCATAACTGTCACGTCGCATGTGAGACCCCAGATTTTTTTAAATAAAGATTTAAATTGTTCAAAATATTTTTTTGAATATTAAGGTGTGGATTTGAGATAATGTTATAGTTGGGGGTAGTATTTGAAAATTTTGCAAAGTCTGCAAGTTGTTATATAATATTCGATTGGTCGGAGAATATTCTTTTTATCGAAAAATATTCGTACGACGACACAATCATTGGTGGACCCACAACAGAAGAACTGTCGTAGTTAGAAAACAACAGAAATACTTTATGAAAATAACGGCGGAAGTTTTACCGTTGATACTGTTGAAACACCCGGTGTTAAAAGTACAGTAATACGCGTGGTTGCATAGTAGCACACGGTATTGATTATTGATGCTTATGTGAGAAGTCACTCAGTATTGTTCAATCGGGTATTCGGGACACTTTTTGTGTCGAAGTACTATTCACGAGTTACTATTCATGAGTTACTATTCACGGGTTACTATTCACCCAAATTACTATTCACTCTAGTATTGCTCACTCAGGTATTCGGAGCACTTTTCGTGTCGGAGTACTATTCATGAGTTACTATTCACGAATTACTATTCATGAGTTACTATTCACGAGTTACTATTCATGGGTACTATTGATTCACATGATTTACTATTAGGGGAGTTGGTGCAAGATTGATAATACTTGTAGGACTAAATAAAAAATGAAGAAAAAAAGGAAGGTATTATACTGTAATTTTCGAGCCCCAAAACGTGCAATTATCGAAACTATGTTTTCCTATAAATAGAAGCTCATCCTTCCTTCATTTCTCACCAATTCACTAAAGTTTTAGAGCCATTATTATAGAGAGAAATTATAGAGAGAAGCTATAGAGAGAAAATCTAAAGAAGAAGAGAAGTCTGCTCCCTCACTACTCCTATATCCAGTTTCTTTCAAAGGTAGGGAATATTATTTCTTTCTTTCATCTTTATGAAGAGAATTTTTGTTATTCCATTCTTTGTTATTATGTTGGAATAACCTGTTTATGCGAAGTACCGCATACATGGTGAAATTCTTTTATTATTTCATTCTTTATTACTCTGCTGGAACATCCTGTCTGTGCGTTCTACGCCGGACCTGGTTCCATTATTTATTATTCTGCTGGAACATCCTGTCTGTGCGTTCTACGCCGGACTTGGTTCCATCTTTATTATTCTGTTGGAACATCCTGTCTGTGCGTTCTACGCCGGACCTAGTTCCGTCTTTATTATTCTGTTGGAATATCATGTCTGTGCGTTTTACGCCGGACCTGGTTTCGTTAATTATTATTCTATTGGAATAACCTGCTTGTGCGGTCTATCGCATGCCTGGTGATTTCTTTTGTTATTCCATTCTTTATTATACACAGTTGGTTAAAGTTTTGACTTCTATACTCCATGAAATTAGTGGAATATCCTTGATATTTGCGCTTCATCTAGTATCTTTTCATGGAAATATTCTTCTGAGCATTCTTGACTTTTACTTTACAAAGAAGTATCATGTTGACAATTTGAATATTATTAGTTCCTAGATAAATTAATTCTTGAACTTGTTTAATTGAATTCCTATAACATTGTCATCATCCTCATGTTTATATTATGTTGAAAGTCATCTTTGGCTTACGTGCATAGATGTACTTAGTATGATTATGACCAGGGATCATTCGGTATAATCATGAACTGTGATGTGGTAAAAGTCCTCAGTGGCCCGTAATGCATTGATGGACAGTTTTTGGTATAATTATGACCAGGGATTATTCGGTATAGTCATGACCGTGGATGATTTAATGAATATCTTTGGTTCGTAGTACAGGAATGATTAGAAGATGTGGTTTATTTATTAAGCTGAGTCTCAGCGATAAAAATTGATGAAAACATTTTTAAATCATAGAAGATAGTATATTTTATTCTCTACTTGACTCTTCTAAGGATTGCTTATTCCGCTGCAGTTAAACTTGATATCTATTGTATTTTATCAGTTTAACATTGTTGAAGACTATTGATAATTTATTTTGCATTATCTTAGTCATAATATTTCTTACTGGGCTAGTTGAGCTCACCCTTTCTTTCAATGTTCTCTTCAGGAAATGAGAATATAGCTGGGACGAGTCGGAGAAATGAGTGATGGCCCAGAAGATAGTATTAGTAGTCCTCACTATTCTGTTAAATAGTGTGACAATAATTGTAATGAGGACTCCTTTTGAGTTTGTATAATCTCTAGTAGACAATATTTGTATTCAAACTCACAGTTTATGTTTTGTCGTGTTGTACACGACTGTTGTATAATTAAGTTGACTTTGAATTTTGTACCATGTAAGTGGCGACCCAAGATGGGTGACGTATACCTAATTTTGGGGACGTCACATCGCATGCTAACTGCCACACAGACTTTATTTTGGACAAATCAGCTGCCACGTCGCCATTTCCGTTAAGTCAAACTTGACTTAACGATTTTTTTAATTTTTTGTTAGTAAAATCGAGTATAGTGAGTTGACTGTAAGAAAAATCGATTTAGTGACTCACTTGTAAATTGACCTATAGTACAGTGACTAAATAAGCTGTTGATTTGTTAATATTCTAATCTTTTTGTTTTGATGATGACTTAATAATATAGACTAATTTGTCTATTGTGAAATTTCAGGAAGTTGATAAAAGGGTTATTATCAAAGACTTTGAAGATTTGAGTCCTAAGAAAAATATGTAAGGTCATTGCAAATATTTGATTTTTCAATAAAAGGCTCTAGGACATATTTTTTTATGCATTAAATTAAATTTTTTTTGGCATGCCTAAATTAATGCTACATTGCTAAGTTGGTTAGTATTTTCATGCATGCGTAAAAATTTAATCTATTGTTCGGATTAATTAATTTGTACATGGATGGTATTGCACGAATTATTTAAATGTTTCATGTGTACTGATATTTGTGTAACATGTGTGAAAAATCTATATGTTGGAAATTAAAGAGTTGTTGAAGTGGGTTGGCAAAGATATGATTACTTTCTAAAATAGTGGGATAAGTATCTTGGAAATATAAGGTAATGATTATCTTGAAAAAGGTTATTTCTTAATGATATATATGTGGCGGTAGTATTCTGATAAGTCTTAAAGCTTGTTAAATTATTTATGTGACTTGGTCTCTCTCTCTCTCTCTCTCTCTCTCTCTTTAGTTAAATATTAATAGAGTCCTACATCTATTTATCAACCGAAGGATATTGGGTTTGTTATGATTGTTTTCAACAGAATACCTTTGGAACGTTGCACTTTTATTTTACAAACGTAAATATTTATGAAGCAACGGTAATATATGTTTTTGGGCTATAAAAAGAACAGAGATCAGTGTTAATAGACACAACACTTACAACATTTTGCACTTACATATTTGAGAAGATATTTCGGTGCAATATTCCAGCTGCTATGCTTTCATATTTAGATTAAAAATCAGCAATTTTTGTGAGGAAAATATTGGTGATATCTTTTACTATTTCTATTTGATCATTGCATTCATTAGTTGAGCCTTGCATTGTTAAATTATTTATTTGTTTTGATCATTAGACCTCTATAAATTGTAATCTTATATTTTTAGACTAAGTGTTGTCTAAAGGTTTTAATCCAGGTGGATTAAGGTTTGTTTACAAACAGGTTCAAGGAAGCATAGGTGCTTAAGGGGTGCATTGGTGCACAAGGAGCAAGTGTGCTCAAGTGAATTATTGTAATTCAATTTGATAGAATCTGTTTTGTAACAAGGGTCATTTTTTAAAGAAATAAAAATGAGTCTCCGATACTAGTTGGTATTGGACGTGGACTAGGCTATTATTATAGAGGGTAATAGCTGAACCACGTAAAAAATCTTGGTGTTATTTTATTACTTGTTTTACTTTCTCAAGATAGTTAATTTTCTTAATAATTAACATTTAAAGATTTGTTTCATCTTGAGATATTTTGTTATCACCAAGTATTCTATTTGACTTATAAATTCACCAAGATATTTTCTTAAGCAAAAATTTAATTCGGTAGACTGCATTCATTCAGCAAGCTGCAATTTTTTGATACAGTAGGCTATATTCAATAGTTTGAATTCAAAATTTGAAAATTGGTCATAGTTTGCTCCCACACTTATTCAACCCCCCTTCTAAGTGTGTCATATCTGAATTTCATAAGCATTTAACCCGCAATCTATATACATATAGATGAAAATATGAAATATTACTTGGTTCCCATATCTTTGATCTTGAAGACTGGAGCCATTGGATTAATCTTTTTTTTATTCTTTGAATTTGGACCCTTAGATGTGCTTGTTCACCATGCTGTGTCATTCAACTCATGAGTATTGGGTTGGGCCCACATAGCTTTTTCTTGAGTTTGAGCTTCTTTTTCCTTCATTCAATTTAAGTGTCTTTCCCCTCCTCAATTCGGACTTCGTTTCTTTCTTTCTTACCTTTTTATTTTGAACAAATTAAACCTTTAGCAATATTTAGGTGTCTACAAATACATTTCACAAAAAGAGTACTAATTAATTTACGAAATTAAAATTCAAATTGTGATGTAAATATATTTTAAATTTTAAAATAACAAATTTATACTTAGTAATACAATATTAACTATATTGCATGTTTTATTACAAGGGTTTTTATGATTTAGTAGAGAAGGATAGAGAAACTCGCAATTAAGTTATATTAGAGTGAGTCATGGATTAAGAGCATTTACAACAGTTTTCTTATCTCTATCCTTACTCTGCAGTGCTGTTGAGTCATTCTGTAAAATAAGAATTCAATTTTTTCACTATGTGCTCAATAGGTTCCTTATATTGATTCCTTAAATAATGAAATTTTAATGTTAAAAGTTAAAATTTTGATGTTCCAACAGTCAAATCATCAAATTAATAATAATATTATAATTTATAAGAGAGAGAGAGTATAATTTATCAATTATATTTCACTGTAAAATAATTTTTATTTTATTTTAAATTTTAAGTAATTTATGTAATGAGTATTGAATGGATGCAAATGTATATAAGATCAATATTAACTTTTAAAAAGTTAATTTGTGATATTTAAAATTTAAATTTAATATGATTCATTTAAATTTTGAAAATAATAAATTTTATAATTAATAATACTTTTATAATATTTATAATTATATTGACAAAAAATAAATAAATTTATATCACTTTTAAATTTGAATACGTTTGAAATTAATTTTTAAAAAATAAGTCAATATTAATTTTATAATTTGAAAATGAAGTAGTAAAAAAAAGTCAAGATGTGTATGATTGATGAGTTGTCCGCTTAAATGATGGTGTGAAATCTCATTTTGTATATATAGGGAACGGTTTTTTGACTCCCTCACACTAGAGATAGAGAGTAAAATCATTTATAGGGATAAAAATATAGAGTCAAATAAGGATAAGGAAACTGTTAGATAATGATTTGTTTATGTATTCTTCAAAATTAGGGATAGAGAGATGATTGGAAAAACTGATGTGAATGCTCTAACCAAAATGTGTTCATCCCTAGTTATTTGTTTAAGCAAGCTTGTGATTGATAACTTAAAGAATGAAAATGTATTGCATTGCAGGTTCACCCAAAATATATGGTTGAACATACTATTGTTAGTAACTTAATTGCTTATATACCGACAAATTTCTCCTATATGTTTTGACATGGGGCTGGGGTATTACATTTTACATGGTGAGATTTATCAAAACTTTCAATCCAATCGAGATACTTTTGTATTATCTCAATTTATTGTGATGCCTCTAGATTTAAGGAATAAAACTTGTAAGACGAAAATCCATTATTATTTGTACATTGGAGATTCAGAGTATGAACCGTGAATATTTTCTTAACAACTTTCCACCTTAAACAGTGTGTCTTGATTTATATGGATGTGCTTCTTCGCTCAATTTATTATATAAACTCGCCAAACTTTGATTATATTATTCATTATCGTTAATTGGATTGCATAATGTTAATTTTCTTATGATTGATGTTATTCTAAGATCACCTTTCTGAACAATGTGAAACCACAATATGCATGAAACTTTTGGATGTATATATTATGCTAGACAATAAATAACAATTTCTAATGCCGAAAACCAACAATCTTGCTTGTTATTATGTGTTACTATTTTGTTCAAGTAATAAAGAATTGGAAGAGTACAATTTTATGCTAATAGAATTGTAGCAAACACACATAAAGACATATAGCTACTTATATATACTAGCTAGAAAAGCTTAGATTGACACACTATTAGGAATTCCCTTGCCGGTGAGCCCACCTTTGCTGCTGGGATAGAGCAAGGTGTATGGCATCTTAACTGGCCCGACCCTGTTCTTAAGTTTGGGATCATTGTTCATCTCAGTAATTTGTTCCTCAATTTCTTCCAGCTTTTTTCCAAATTTCTCAAAGGCATTAAGTGGTTCAGTGTCCTTGGTCCATGCAGGAGTGGCTCTTTGCCCGAGGTAAACTTCATCCGAAGAATGCCTTGACAAAATCTCTATAAGAGAAATGCCAAGCAATGTCTGGAGTTGGGGTGTTACCGTTTTCATGTAAACTTTCTCAGGGTCTGCCTTGAGCTCATCATACTCGGGAGTGCCTGGCTCAGGCATGTACCTACGGCTTAGGGTAGGCCGATTTGGAAGGTACCCTGCATAAGGGTATTGTCCGAAATTGACTGCAGCGTGCAGAGCAGAACCTATCCATATGATTATAGTGCATGAATCTATTAGCTCTTTGCGAGTTTGCATTTTAGGCCACCATGCTTCATTTTTCTTGTCACCATGCCCCTCTTCTTGGAGTTCCTTCCACCACAACTGAAGTTCATTGTCATTTTGAACCATTTCGTCGGTCTTGTAGTAGAAATTGCAGTATTCCTCGACCCATGTTTTGATCGCTGACCATATTTCAAGCCCATCAACTGCATATGGGTAGTCCTCAATTACTAAGCGAATGCCATGTCTAGAATTTGAGTCCTCCATTGCCATTCCTCTGAATTAAACAAAATGATCAGCGGAGTTTTATATCAGCAAAATTCAGATCCTAAAGTAGAATTTATGGTTTACCTTTTAATGAGGTCTGCAGGGAGTGCTTGTTCTGGAAATTTCCAATTTTTATAAACTACAGATGACATTTCCATGGCATATTGACCTGGAAAGACTGTCCTCTCTAGAATTCCACCACCATTGATGAGAATTTGTCGACCAAATGCATTTATAGTCATTGTATCGCGGAAGTGAGGTTGGAGAAGCTTATGGATTGGATGGAGCACACTTAGCTGCCTATTTGTTGCAATCACAAATGGCTCGATGACCGCGTGTGTGTTTAACCTGTGACCAAATATTCAATAGACTAATTAAAATTCATCTATATTAGAAATAGGGAATTTATGTATCGATTTTTTGTTGTTGTCAGTTATGTGGATGAATATTAGTAGCAAGAGATATGTAATATGGTAGACTACCCTTATAATTCTATCTAATCCGTCGATGTATTTCACAATTATTAATTTGGCAGAAAAATTTTGCAATGCGAAGCAGGACTCGTGAATAATAAGATTCTGTTACCAGTGGCTGATGAGCTGATGAATACCGGAGTCATTCACTGCAACATAGGCCTTAGCCAACTGCCAAATGGAACCTTCAACACCCTCTTCAGCTGGAGTGTATACTTTGCTAACAGCACCATATTGATCTCCTTCTGGATGCGGCAAACTTAGTTCAATCACTAGTGGCTTCAATGTTCCATCCTTTTGTAAGAAGAAAAGTGTTCTTGTGGCATAAATCTTTGCGGATCCTGCATTTATTCGCCTCAGGTATGGAATCAACATATCATGATGATCTAATATGAATAGTCGGTTCCTATGTATTGCCTGTTTGACAAAAAAGAAAAAACTCAGATGTGCGCTAAAATTTGGAATCAATTGTGATTAGATGTGTGCAAGAAGTGAATTTAAAATTTTACCTCGTCTATTGTTAATCCGTCTAGGCTATTCTGTATGTGATTTCTTGTAATTGAACTACCTTGGTTGCCATAAACTTGAGGATCTAGCATACTTGTTGGAGGGAACTCCTGCAAATGAAGAATGCATCAAATGTTAGGTGGACATAAATGGATCATAAAGTATATAATATGCTTAAGCTTACTTGAAGAAGACCGATGCTGACAGGGTTCACTCCAGCCAACATTTCTCTTGCAAATTCTTCATCTGTCCTCCATGCAGATTTATCCTCTGTTGGAGATTGTGAAGAAAAATCATAAATAAGTTACCTTATTTGAGCTTTAATTTAAATTTATCTCGACAAAAGTGGCTGATAATTTATACCTTTGATAACTTGTGGCAGGGGAAATTTGGCAAGTCCTTCGCCATCTGTTCGAACGAGTTCCTTGAGCATTTCCAAGGGTATATTTTCCCTAATTCTGTCGAGTAGAGGTCCTTCAGGTAGCTCTATTCCTCCTTCATAGAGTTTTAGCACATCTTGTAATGTGTCGAATTCATTAGGCGTGCTGTCACATAATGCCTCAAACTCCGGGAGAAGGAATTGAGCAATGGATTTCAATGCATAAGCAAGGAAATCTGATAACTTCAAGTGACCAAATTGCTCATCTCTCGGAACATAAATGTTTAAGCTCATAAGAAGTGGCAACCGGCTCTCGCTTTCGGGATCTGCCAAGATCACACAACAAATTGCAAGGAAATTTCTAGTTTAATTTTTGTCGATCATAATTGCATGTGAACCAAAAAGTCAATGGAATGTAATCTCTCTCTTTGCGTGTCAATACTGTATTGGTCAATTCATCAGTTTAGCATAACATGATTGACATGTAGCGGAGCAAATCAGGCCTAAAATGCCTAAAATATTTAGGTTGTATTTTTGTTGTAAGTTTATACTATAATGAAAAAAAAAAATACCGTTTTGCGTAACAATTTATTTGGTTCAAACAAGATTTTGTTGTAAAACCGAGGGAATATATAACTAACCTATCTTTGCAGGCGGCCTGCCTGTTCTTCCTCTGCGAGGATAAGGGTACTCAGAAGAGCCTCCAAGGACTGGACGGGCATACTTGGGAGCCTTATCAGGCTCTCCCAAGTCATTGTAATATGCATAATCGTATACCCTATCCCATTCCTCCAGTTTTCCGCTTCCATTTCCTCTCAAACTCACCAATTCTTCGTTTCTGTATTGTAGTAATGGCGCAGGCGTTTCGCTGGGAAGGTATGTCTGCAGAAAATGTTGCAACACTTGTTTCATCACTACATTTTTCACCTAGCTTAAACAAGCATACGAGAGGATTTGAGTCGAGACCGAAATTGAGATTTCCACAGCACATTTTGATATTTTCGCATGAAAAAGTGTCGCTATAGATGTACAGCGACGGGGAAAGCAGGATCTATAGCGACGGTTTTCATGTGAAAATATCATTTTATGTTGTGAATTTATCAGTTTCACCTTGACCATATAAATTATGAAATGACACAATGTTGTCAAGTTTACGGAACCTGATTTGTGAAGAAGACGCGGTCTGTTTTGTACTTGTGAGCTGGATAAATCCAAGAATTGCAGACAAAGTGAATGTTACCATGTCCAGGAACATTTTCTAGCGTAAGTGTCTTGAGGTAAAATTCACTGTGGTGAAAATTTCTTACGATAAATGCTCCAGGCACTCCCATATCTTCCTCCCACTCAAATGTAACATCAAAAACAGATTCACCAGCATTTAGAGGGGTGATTGTTGTAATCCAATCTTCCAAGTATGCTGGACTTCCAAGTTTCCCTCCCAATCCTTTTTCTGCCAATAAATAAATTAATGCCAAGTTTTAACCCTATTTTTTTATAGGCTACCAACTAATAAAAACATCTAAAAAAGAAGAATATGTAAAGATAAAGATCTTTTATAATTAAACGGAAGAGAGAAAAAGGCAAAAGAAGGCTGCAACAATTGGTATATATATATTTCTGCTTTAAAAATATAAAATGGTATAATTGTCCTAATTGGACTTTATTATTAGTATTATTAATATTCTTACTTCAAAAAAAGAGTTGACTTCCAGTGATAAGAGAGTATAAAACGAGTCTTCAACTTTGTCATTATAATTTTAATCATAACAACACGTACGTACGATTAAATTAACAATTTATTTTTTTTAAATTATTAATGTGACAAAAATATTTTCTTATAATACTTTTAAATTTTTATGAATAAGGCTCTTTTTATAGAATCGAATTATCAAGTAACTAACCTGAAGAAGGATGACCATTATTTACCGCGCAAATGAGCTGCAGATGGACTTTTTTGCCAAGAAACTCATGAACCCTATCAAGAATCGATGCGTTGACGTCATTGAAATCCAATACATTCTTCTTCATCAACACAACCCTTCCTTTGATAATCTTTTTATGCTCACCATTAATGGCCTCCAAAATCTCATGAAACATTCTCTCTTTCTCTTCAACCAGTTAGAAATATTGAATATATAAGGAAAATAAAATGACAGTATATATGAAATTAATTAATTATATATATATATATATATATATATATATATATATATATATATATATATATGGGAAAAGTTTCACCAGTGCCTCTCTCTTAATTTCTACTGCTTCTCAAAGAAAGCTATTGTTCTAATGAGTGTATATATGGTAGAAAGAGAAAGGTTTGTTAGTATTTATATAGGTTAAGAGTTAGCTAGATATCCATGTTTCTTGAATTCCAAGAAGCTTCTTTCTTCATAGCTTTCATCTAAAATAAGCCCTGCATTTTTGTAAAATTGCATTTTTGACCTTTATTTTCCTTTTGTTGCATATTGAACCCTAAAGTACAGTTGACTATGTCAATATACTAATTTTTGAAATTTGAATCCCTAATCCCAAATTGTAACACATTTTCACCCCTGACGTTATTTTTTTTTAGAGTTTAAACCACGTGGTGTCTTCAGTCAAGTAGCTAAATTTGAAAACAAGGTTAAAATATACGACCCCATTAATTATGCTTCAAGATTTGATTAAACATTAAGGTTGAAACTGTAATTCTATGAAAATATGAAGGCATTTTGTTGAGAACATGAAAACATGAAGGCTTATTTTGCCTCAGTTCTATTACTTTAAAAGTTTCTCAAAGACTTTTATTATACGGCGACTTTGGATAAGTTCTCCTATAGCCACATCATTATTAATTTTGGTCAGACCTTCTTTTACATATATATTTTAATTTGGTCAATTGTGGCCTCCTCAACTTGTGTAATTTTTATTTTTGGGGACCAAGAGCCAAGAGTTAGTCAACTTTAACATTTTTTATTTTTAATTTCGGGTGCCTAATTTTGATCCTCGTATGACTCAACTTCTTCTTCTATCTTTCTTCTAATGCCTACTTGCCTATAGAATAGTATTTTAGTCAATATAATATAGAAAATATGTATATATATATAGCTACGGTCCCCTTCTCCAGTAAATTTTAAACAGCGAATGAAAAACGAACCGGTTATAACGACGGTTTTTTTCCGTCGCTATACCATACAAAGCCGACGACATAGCTTTGACGACGGTTCGAACCGTCGCTATAGCTCAAAAAATCGTTGCTATAATCGGTTCGTTTTTTGTTTGCTGTTTAAGGTTTACTGGAGAAGGGAATCTTATATCATGGTTAAACTAAAGAATATCATTGTCATTCTTCTCACTTTGTCTCCTTTAATTGACGATTTCTTTGATTTTGGTTAGCAGCCCACGATGTTGATTTTGATTGTAAACGTCCCCTCTCATAATCATTTGAAACCGAGTAAAAACAATGAAATATAAAATGAAGAAATAATTTATATGTCTATAAATTTATGATAAAATTGGATTGCGACTAAAATGAATTTTAAACGATAGTAAACTAATATTTTTACATGTTAAAATGATATTTCCACATGAATCTCTCTCATATAGAGGTGAGACCCACTCACTATTAATGTGAGAGGGATCATGTCAAAATATAATTTTTTTTTATGTGAAAATATCAGTTCCATAAGGAATAATGAAATATACTTCTTATATCCTTAAAAGAATGTCCAAAACATATTTTGCACAAAATTAAGAAAAGTAGAACAAAGAAAAGAGAGTAGAAAAATGATCCACAAAATTACATCAAGTGATGATTCTTTATATTTTTATATATTAGTGTGCACTAAGTGACATATTTACACTTTATTTTATATATTTGTTGTCATCTTTTTGTCGACAAAGAAAAATTGTACCTTAGGTTATTCTATAGAAGACGGAGAAAGTTATTAATTTTTACGTATCACATGTATACACATACAACCGTATTTATTACGGACATAAATTCGTGGACATATGTAACATGACTTATACAGATGCTCCTTACGATGGACAAAAATATTTTTATTTCTAAATTTTATAGATATTAAAACTATATAGTCATTTCATGTTTACTCTTAAAAATGATAGACGTGACACTGAAATAATCATGTGACAAACTTGAAAATATTGTGTCGTTTATATTAATTATGTTGAAATTGTTAAATATGATAATTGGCTAAGCAGGAGTATTTCTAAAATTAAATAAGCACAGCCCATTAGATATTGCTTATTTTCTTTGCCTAATTGATAAAATGTTATCATGCAGATAACTATATATTTCCTTTCATGCCTGGAATATGGCATTTGTAACATTTGCAGTTCATGAATATGAAATAGGCCGTTGTTATTCGTGAAAGCCCGACTTGACTTTGATTCTGAGGTGATTGTAAATTACGTTCTTATATTACATTATATAAGGAGAGGATCCTACGCTGTATATATACAGTAGGATCTTGTTAGCTAGTGAAATTGATTTGTCGTGGAGTTGCTGAATCTTTGGAGGAGCCACGTGTTTGTATATTGTGCTAATACTTTTCTTTCGATTTTTTTTTGTTATTGTTTTTGTTGTGTTGTTATCTTCTAACATAAAGTGAATCATAACTTCGAACAATTGTCATTTTTTTTAGTATTTTTTTTATAAAGAGGAGTTTATCGGCCTTGCGACCAGATTATGTCTCCCCTCCCTGAACAAGACTTTCAATAACAGGGTTTCACCCGCGGGCGAACTCAAGACTCCCGGGTTTACGGCTGGTCCCAAGTTCTCCCTTAAAGCACTCTGATTCAAACGGCGGGGTTAAAGAAGAATAAAAAACTGTTGTTTCAAGCTTGCTCCCAGTCTTGAAACCATTAACATGACAGCCAGTCCAATACAATTGAAGCACATAATATATTTAGATAGTGTTTCTAAAATGAAAGGTTAAAAATTTCACATACTGTATAAAAATATCAGAACAAAGGTAGTAGTACAAGAAATACAATTCTGAAGAAAATAAAAAGAACTAATACACATTAGTTTGAACCTGCTAAGTTTAGAGTTCTAACTAGCAATACAACTTTGAGGTATTGTTATTTTTACAAATACTGACTTTCAGAAACACATCTATCTATCTAAACTAGGTACAAAGGCTTATATTGACACACTGTTGGGAATTCCCTTGCCGGTTATTCCGCCTTGGCTTGTAGGATATAGCAAAGTGTATGGCATATTGACAGGCCCAACCCTGTTCTTGAGTTTCTCATCATTATTCATAGCCATGATTTTCTTCTCAATCTCTACCAGCTTCTCTCCAAATCTCCCAAAGGCATTTAGCGGCTCAATGTCCTTAGTCCATTCAGCAGTGTCCCTTTGCCCGAGATACAACTCATCCGAGGAATGCCTTGACAAGATTTCTAAAAGGGCAATGCCAAGCAAAGTTGGCAACTGAGCGGTGATTGTTTTCAAGAAGACGCTGTCAGGGTCTGCCTTGAGCTCATCATACTCGGGAGTACCTGGTTCAGGCATGAACCTACGGCTTAGGGTAGGCCGGTTTGGGAGGTACCCTGCATAAGGGTACTGTCCAAAATTGACTGCAGCGTGTAGAGCAGAACCTATCCATATGATTATAGTGCATGAATCTATTAGCTCTTTGCGAGTTTGCATTTTAGGCCACCATGCTTCATTTTTCTTGTCCCCATGTCCTTGTTCGCGGAGTTCCTTCCACCACAACTGAAGTTCATTGTCATTTTGAACCATTTCGTCTGTCTTGTAGTAGAAATTGCAGTATTCCACGACCCATGTTTTGATCGCTGACCAAATTTCAAGGCCGTCGACTGCATATGGGTAGTCATCGATCAGTAAGCGGAGGCCATGTTTAGAATTCGAGTCCTCAACTGCCATTCCTCTATAAAAAAAGAAAATGAAGATGTCTACATGAGTAAAGGCACAACTACTTTTGAAGAGTTTTTTGGGTATCACAAGTTAAAATTTCTAAGAATGTGAGGAATTATTGGTTTATATCAATAAAATGACAACTTTTGAAGAGTACTTTTGGCTTCACAACTTGGTTCTTATTATGATGTCTTACAAGTTCAAAATTCTAAGAATGGTGAGGAATTAATGGTTTACCTCTTAATGAGATCTGCAGGGAGGGCTTGCTCAGGAAAAACCCAATTCTTATAAACTATAGATGACATTTCCATCGAATACTGTCCTGGAAACACAGTTTTCTCTAGAACTCCACCACCATTGATTAGAATTTGCCGAGCAAATGCATTTATATTCATTGTATCGCGGAAGTGAGGATGGAGAAGCTTATGGATTGGATGAAGCACACTTAATTGCCTATTTGTTGCAATAACAAATGGCTCGATGGATGCATGTGTATCCAACCTGTGAACAATATCCAATATATTTATTAAAAAATAATAATAATAATAATTATAAATCACACCAATTAGAGATTAATAAAGTTCAGACAATTTTTTTTATACCAGTGGCTGATGAGCTGATGAATGCCTTGGTCATTCACTGCTACATAAGCTTTAGCCAACTGCCAAATGGAACCTTTGACACCCTCTTCAGCTGGAGTGTATACTTTGCTAACAGCACCGTATTGATCTCCTTCTGGATGTGGCACACTTAGTTCAATCACTAATGGCTTTAGTGTTCCATCATTTTGCAAAAAGAGAAGAGTCCTAGTGGCATATATCTTTGTGGATGCCAGGTTTATTCGCCTCAGGTACGGCATTAATGTATCATGATGATCTAATATGAATAGCCGATTGGTATATATTGCCTGTTTGACAAAACAGGTTTTTTTTTACGTTAAGAATCAATTGTAGATATTTGTCTGAAAGACTTGAATTCAACAATTTTTACCTCTTCTATGGTTAATCCATCTAGCCTATTGTTGTCTATGTCATTTCTGGTAATTGAACTGCCTTGGTTGCCATAGACTTTAGGGTCTAGCTTACTTGTTGGAGGGAACTCCTGCAAATAAATTTTTTTTAGTAAAGATCAAAAAGTGAATAAAACCAATATTTTCTACAAATAGTTGAGCATATAAATGGACCACATACATGAAGTTTTCTTATAATATAATCTTACGCTTACTTGAAGAAGACGAATGCTGACAGGATTCATTCCCGCAAGCATTTCTCTTGCAAATTCTTTATCTGTTCTCCATGCAGACTTATCCCCTGTTTCCAAGATAATGAATCTAATCAAACTAATAAAGTATATTACCTTTGAATCGAAAATTGTAAATGAAACAACACGGTCAAATCCCGATCCGAATCGAATCAAATTTATCCAAATAAGGCCTTAACCCACTGGCCCAATAGTATCTTCTTGGGTCATCTTAGCCCACCAAAGACTCACCCAAAAACAAATTTTTTTCATATTTTTCGATTTGGGACTGGAGTGTTACAGTAAATTTTGCCGGAAAAAAACATGAGTACCTTTGATAACTTGTGGCAGTGGGTATTTTGCGAGCCCCGCGCCATCAGTGCGAAGGAGTTCCTTCAGCAATTCCAAGGGAATGTGTTCCCTTATATTGTCGAGTAAAGGGCCTTCAGGTAGCTTAATTCCACCTTCATAAAGTTTTAATACATCTTGGAAAGTGTCAAATTCATCAGGAGTGCTGTCACATAGAGCCTCAAACTCCGGGAGAAGGAACTGAACAATGGATTTAAGGGCATAAGCAAGGAAATCCGACAGCTTCAAGTGTCCGAATCGTTCATCTCTAGGCACATAAATGTTTAGGCTCATAACAAGTGGTAACCTGCTCTCAGTTTTAGGATCTGCCAATATTACAAAAAGAAAATATATGAGGAAACAATAATAACTATTATTTTTGAAGGTTTAGTTACCATGTTCTTTCACAGTTTTTATAATTCCAAACGCACTTGAGAATCTTATTAGTATACAAATAACTTATCTTAAACACAGCTTATTTAACTCATAAGCGCACCAATTGGAGCTTTAAAAAATGGCGTGGATACACAAACGCACTAAACACTATAAACGCCGGTAACCAAACATACCCGAAGTACACTGTCTAGGGTTAGAAACAAACTTTCTTGCTCTGAATTTCAGTGTCAACTTCATTAGACTTTAAGAGAAAAGTTAGTTTATCAAACATATAAAAAACTAGTCTCTCTTAATTTCAGCTAGACTAATTTTGGGGTTCACCTACCAGATCATTGGTAATGTGAAACGTTCAATTATGTCAAAACTAATGATATTGTGTTAACCTTTCTTTGTTGATGGCCTGCCTGTCCTTCCTCTTCGAGGATATGGGTACTCAGAGGAGCCCCCAAGTACTGGACGAGCATACTTTGGATCCTTATCAGGATCTCCCAAGTCATTGTAATATGCATAATCGTATACCCTGTCCCATTCCTCGAGCTTTCCAGTTCCATTTCCTCTCAAGTTCACTAGGTCTTCTTTTCTGTATTCAAGTAATGGCGCCGGCGTTTCACTAGGAAGATATGTCTGCAACAAATGTCATGAAACTAGTTTGAATACCATACACTTTAAGCTTATATATAGTACTAGTATATAACTACATTGTTAGTATATATGGCCATTTAAAAATTAAGTTCCAGCCTAGCTAGCTAGAGGAAAAAGACTAATAAAAAGTTGCAAGGTACCTTATTTGAGAAGAAAACGCGATCTGTTGTATACTTGTTAGCTGGGTAAACCCAAGAATTGCAGATAAAATGGATGTGACCCTGGCCGGGAACATCTTCTAGTGTAAGCGTCCTAAGGTAGAATTCACTATGATGAAGATTTCTTATGATAAATGCCCCTGGAACTCCAATGTCTTCCTCCCAATCAAATGTGACATCAAAACCGGATTCGCCTGCATTTAGAGGGGTGATTGTTGTGATCCAATCTTCCAAATATGCAGGACTTCCGAGTTTCCCTCGCACCCCATTCTCTGCAAAACACATTAGGCCAACTTTGAGCTTCATTTCGGTCTAGGACTCGACAGATTTGCTAACCAACTAGGCTACACCTCGTGACAGTGAAAAATGTATTCATATTACCTATTACTTGTACGGTTGTACCTATATATTGCTAACAAAGGCCAATATTTTGTCCAAACAAAGAAAGGATTGTTTATGGTGATCAGCGTTCTAAAAGCTCAATTTTAGGCGGCAGAGAGACGCCTAGTGAACTAGCTTTTCCCATATGATCTTTTGTGTTTCTTTTTCTGCTATATGTATTTGTATTTGTATATACTAGATAAGTGTGCTCTCTCCAGCGAATCACAGGAACGAACCAAAAACGAACCGGCGGTTTTGTTCGTTACTATAGCACAGAAAATCGATTTTCTATGCTATAGCGATGAACAAAACCATCGCTATAAAATCGATTTTCTATGCTATAGCGATGAACAAAACCATCGCTATAGTCGGTTCGTTTTTAGTTCGTTCCGTATGGTTCGCTGGAGAGACGAACCGTACTGGATAAAGTGTATATTAGAAGTAAATATTCTAAAGTTTACATGAATAATTACAATAATTAAAAAAATATAAAAAATCTTATAATGCACAACAAATTTTTCAAGCATCCTAAAGCTTGAAAGTACATTAGATGGATGTGGTAGAGTATTAATTCCGTCTGAAGGACTCTTTAATAAAATTAGATGAAAAATTCTGAATGTATAAAAGAATTTGAATGAATTGAATGGAGTACAAGATCTAAATAAGAAATAAAATGATGTGTTTGATATTTGTCTGTCTAAAACATTCCTATTTTAAATTTATTGGTTGTTATGAACAAATTTATTATGTAATTATAAATAAACAATGTTATTTAAGAAAAAATAAATATAAACTTTTGAATAATCTTTGATGGAGTATACAATTAGTAATATAATGTTAGGAATAAAACACTAAAAAATATTAATAACATTTTATTCTACATAAAATAACAAAAGACTACAACAATATTCATTAAATTGGTTATTGACCAATTTGTTAATGAAAAATCAAAAAAAATTTGTAGATGACAAAATTTGTTTACAATAGTAAACAAGATGGACATTGAATGTAAATTTTAATGGTCTCTGAGGGTACAGAAGTAAAAATATCATTCAACACTACTTCTTACTGATTCAACCATAATTTTTTGGATGAATAGTTCAAACACATTCAAATGCATTCAGGGTTTAAAAATCGTTAAACAAACTGTCTTAATGACTTATTCGGTTAGATTTAGACTCATTTAGATCCATTCAATAGTAAACAAACAGCCTCTAAGTCCAAATTAGAGTAGTAAAGGACCGACTAGGGCCTAAGCAGGGCCCACAAGAAATTTTAGAACACTATGGGGATAAAATTAGAAATTTATTAGCAGATTTTGTAATTGATTAATTGAAAATTTTTCTCCTGATTGTGAATACAAGTTTGGAACTTATGTGAGTCACGGATTATCTTTCTTATATATTTTTTATTTATCAAAATAATTCAATTGTAAGTAAATATGCCTTATCCCGCTAGCCCACTAAGACTTTGAATTTGGAATTAAGAATAAAGTGAGGCGTCAGAAATATCAAACACGTGGTTCTTCATCCCTCCCGTAACGTATAACGTTTTAGTTAATTTTTATATAAATTATTTGACATTTTATATAATTTAAAATAATTAATTATAATTTTTTTAAAATTATTTTTCATGAAAAAATATTATAAGATAAGAGAGAGAATATGAAATAAATATATGATAAAGGATATTATTATAAATAATTAATATTATATTTAATACTATATAATTATTTTTTTTATTCTTATACATAATTTTAAAACGTTAGTATATGTTATGGGACCCGGGGGTAGTATTCAATTAGGCATGTATTATTATCTTGCTAGGTCATGAATTTAATGTCAGGCCAATATTAATCAAATATCAGAGATCTGTTGGAAAAAGTTGGACATTATTATTTTAAAAAATAAATGCAAGTGGACCACTTTGTAGACTTTAAGCCAATGTAACATTATTATAATTTTACACAATGGCATATTTATTCTTTATTTTATATAATTTAACTCATTCTTTTCAAAATAAAAAATTATATATTTAACCGAACAATTCATCTACGGAGACCGATTAGGGGCGACTGGTCTAGCGATCGGTCGGAATTTAATTTATTTTTTTTGTTACGATTCTTAAAAAATTAATGTAATTTATTGAAATTGAAATATTTATAAAAAATAATAATTTAGGTGTCATTTAGATATATATAAAAAACAGAGTTACACAGACTGTACAACTTTTTTTTTCTATGTATCCAAATAACACTAAACCACTGTTTTTTATAAAAATTCCAATTCTAATAAATCACATTAATTTTTTGGGAGTCATAACAAAAAAAATTAAAAAATATTGGCCTGGTCGCCATCCACGATCCCCCTAGTATTTTTGTTAACAGAATGAGTATAATCAAACATATTTCTACAAAAATCAAGTTTATTAAAAATGAAAATTTTCAAAATTTGTTACTAATTTCTCAATCAAATTATATTCCTTATCCCTACACGTTTTAGAATTACAAGTGAGAATAAGAATTTCTCAAGATTTAAAAGCCAAAGGCATGAAGGCACCCCACCACAAAAATCTTTATAATATAAATCCCAAAAGAAAGGGAACAAAAACAAGAGCTTAAAATGAGAAAGCCCATTTTTAAGGCATGCATTTTTCGTACTTTAAATGAAAATATTAATTACTAAATTTAAACAATCTTATTATTTGGAACTTTACTTTAGTTTTTATCTTATTTTAAAAATAAAATTTTTATTAGAAAGTATAACTTTATTAATTGGTAGTACGTTAACAGCTCAATCTACTCCCTCTGTCCCATTTGCTTTTTATTACTATTACTAGTTGTGTCCCGTGCCTCCGGTACTGTATGGACGGTGGGATTTATCTCAAACTTTGGACGACCCAGATAATTTATTGAGTGAGCGAAAAATTTAAAATCATTTATATTTTATTAGATAGATTTTCACGGAATGAGTACTCCTTTATGGATAGTACTCTTTTTAATTTAAAATTAGATATCTAATTATTAAATAATTATTCGAGGAAAAATTATTTTTTTAAACAGTAATGGTTGTGGCACGATTAGTAAAACACTAAAATTCAATCAACCAAAAAATAATGAAGTTTTAAAAAAATATCGTGTCGATTTCTAATTCACAAATAAAAATGTATCTTTCATTTTAAGATAAATAAAAAAATATTTAATTTTTTTAAAAAATTTACTATCATAATTACGTTATCATGTAACGTTATTTAATCACAGTGATTCGGTGTTAGGACGCGTCATTAATTAAATACTTGATTTAATCAAAATTATATTTATTTTAATGATATGTAATGATTTTCACACTAATCGTATATACATATATAAAAATTTAAAATTAAAAAAAAACACACATTTAATCCTAAATTATGTGACTTTGTGGGAGAGTAGAATATTTGGGGGTTGGGGGGGGGGGGAACAAATTAAATTGATATTTGACATAAAAAGAAGTTATAAAGAAGTAGAAAATTTTCCCACAGAATAGAAAAAGAAAGAAGAGAACCTGAATGGTCACCATTAACAGCACTGATAAGTTGCAGAGAGACCTTTTTTCCAAGAAACTCATGAACCCTATCAAGAATTGATGCATTGAAATCATTAAAATCCAATACATTCTTCTTCATTAACACAACCCTCCCTTTTATTTTCCTTCTCTCTCCATTTTCCCCGGTTATGGCATCCAAAATCTTATGAAACATCTCTTTTCTCTCTCCTTTCTCTCTCTCTCTAGAATTTGCTTAGTTCAAACTTCAAACAAAGGTATAGTTTGTATGAGAATATGAAAAAAAAAGGGAAAAGGTTGTGGGTATTTATACTATTCATAAAGAGTTCCACTTGTATCCAATAAGCTTCACTTTTTATGCAATTTGTTTTTTAAAAAAACATTTTATTATTATATAGTAATTTAAATGATTTTAGGTTTTGGTAAAAGTTTTGACCAATATTGGTCAGAGCCCCATGTTCTTAATTTTTATTTTTATTTTTATTTTTTTGGTCAAATCCCATTCTCTTAAATGATCATGTGGTACAATATTAGTTATGGTTTTCTAAATTTATTGAAGAACTTTGGCAGGCTTTATTTCTTATTTATTTCAAAAATTGCCATTTAAAGTAATTGTTATAACGTTTAAAATTAGTAAAGAATTAATTTGACAGATACGTCATTTTATCTTATTGGCATAATATATCCCTCAATTATGAAATAAGTTGTTTCTTTTCAAAAATATCTCAAATTGACTTTTAGAAAGTCAATATTGATATTATAATTTGAAGCAGGGAAATATTAAATTTCTAATTATTGTTATTATTTTTAAATAATAAATCATTTGAATTTTAAAAAAAAATTTAATCGCACTATGTGTGGACGACCCACAATATTTTAGGTTTACAAATGCTCTTAAGAGATAATGTGATGTATATATGAGTCATGGGTTTTCTGAATTTATTGAATAATAAGGCACACTTTATTACTTATTAATTTCAAAAATGGCCATTAAAGTATAAAAATAATAAAATATAAAAGTATACCTTGTGACAGTAGCAAGAAAAAGATTAAAACGTGGAGAGAGATTGTGGATGAAAAAACTTGGAAACATAATAGAGAAATAGGTAATGGGAGAAGGTACTAATCAGAGAGAAAAAAATAATAGAGATAATTATGAGTAGAATTTTTAAAAATGTTAAGAGGAAGCTAAAAAGGTTGAGAAAGATAAGTTTACAGATACTCCCTCTAATTCACAACAATTTTATTTATGAAATTTATTAAACAATTTTAAATATATATTTTTAGAGGCTGATATATACTCACAAGAAAAATTAATATTTTTGCAAATCTCTCTTTACATAAATAGTAAATAAAATCCATATTCTCATATGAGTGAGATGATGTTGAAATATTAATTCCTTTTTTTGGAAATAGTAATTCTCATTTTAATTCTATATTAGTTTTAAAATATTAAATATTTAGTTTGATAATAATGACATGATAATGAAATTGTAATGATAAACATAAAAATATTATAACATTTTATATTATTATCAAAAGAAATGAGACTTTTTTGTATGATATATAGCCCAATTCATATTGAAATACGTGGAAGGGTCCTTTACATAAGTATACAACAAATAGAAAGTAATTACAAGAAAAGTGCATCAACTAAATAATTATAAAAAGAGTGTAATTAAGACTCATATTACAAAAATAGTACAATTCACATTAATAAAAAAACCTAAAATCAAGGACAACTAACTGCCATAATTAATAATTTAAATTTAAATCTTTTGTCTCTAACAACAATTTCAAATCTATATTTCAAAATTCAAATCAAAATGAGAAAATTAAAAATAAAAAATTATGAAGGAGCTAATGTTCATCATCCTCCTCTCTCGCCGCCACCGCTGCCGCCGCCGCCGCCACCGGAGTTGCTATTCTGAATTTATTTTGACGATTTGGTTACCCACAAAAATTGAAATGGTTACCTTTATACGAATTTTGACTAGTAACTGCATCACATTTAAAATAAAATTGGTAATCAAATAAAACTGAATTGGTTACCTTATCAAATGGTTTGGTAACCAACTACATAAAATTTGGTTACCAACTGCATCACATCCAAAATAAAGTAGTAACCTAATAAAACTAAATTGGTTACCTTATCGGAAGGTTTAGTAATCAACTGCATAAATTTTGGTTACCAACTGCATCACATTCAAAATAAATTAGTAAGCTAATAAAACTGAATTGGTTACCTTATCAAATGATTTGGTAACCAACTACATGAAATTTGGTTACCAACTGCATCACATCTAAAATAAATTAGTAACCTAATAAAACTGAATTGGTTACCTTATCGGAAAATTTCGTTACCGGTGAAAATAAAGAACGGACCGGTGGCGGTGGGAGGCGGAGGGATCGAGGAGAGGGAGGGGCGGGAGGAGGAGGGGGTGGGTGTGAGACCCCAGATTTTATGAATAAATATTTAATTTTCTCGAAATAATTATGGTGTGGATTTGATATAATATTATAGTTGTGGGTATTATTTATAAATTTTGCAAAGTAAGCAAGTTGTTATAAAATATTCGTTTGGTCGGGAAATATTCTTTTTGTCGGGGAATATTCGTACGACGGCACAATCATTGGTGGACCCCACAACAGAAGTATAGTCGTAGTTAGAAAACGACAAAATTATCTTTCTATAAAAATAACGGCTGAGGTGTTACCGTTAAAACCGTTCAAACTGTTGAACTACCCGGTAGTAAAAGTACAGTAATACGCGTGGTTGCATAGTAGCACACGGTATTGATTATTGATGCTTACGTGAGAAGTCACTCAGCTATACTCAATTATTGCTACAGTAATTGCTGCATCATATTTCTTAAATTATTGTCATAGTATCATCTGTATAATATGTTATATTATTAAATCAATAATTGAGACGTTGTGGTAAGTTTGGTTATTTTTATAAGGGGCCATATGTCATCATCTAAGAGTCTCTTCGTCAATAGTAATTACCGTCATCAATAGTAATTACCGTCGTCAATAGTAATTACCGTCGTCAATAGTATTTACCTTGGTCAATAGTAATTACTGTCGTCAATAGTATTTACCTTGGTCAATAGTATTTACCTTGGTCAATAGTAATTACTTTCGTCAATAGTAGTTGTCCTTTCAATATTACCAAGAGTCATTTGACCCTTCGTTAAGACCAAGAGTCATTTGACCCTTCGTTAAGACCAAGAGCCACCCTCAGTTTTTCTATAAATAGAGGCCTAGGGCTTTATTATTTTTCACGAATTCATTCAAGCTATAGAGAGAGAAAGTATAGAGAGAATAAGAGAGAGAGAATAAAAGTATTCTGCTACTTCACTTTTCCAATATCCAGTTCTTTAAAGGTATGGAATATTATTTCTTTTATATTCATGAAGAGAACTCCTGTTATTCCATTCTTTATTATTCTGTTGGAATAACCTGTATACGCGGTCTACCCTATACTTGGTGACGTTCTCCTATTATTATGTTGGAACATCCTGTCTGTGTGTTTTACACCGGACCTGGTTCCGTCTTTATTATTATTCTGTCGAAATATCCTGTCTGTGCGTTTACGCCGGACCTGGTTCCATTATTTATTATTCTGTCGAAATATCCTGTCTGTGCGTTTACGCCGGACCTGGTTCCATTATTATTATTCTGTTAAGAATAACCTGTCCGTGCGGTCTATCGCATGCATGGTGATTTCTTTTGTTATTCCATTCTTTATTATACTCAGTTGATTAAAACTTTGACTTCTATACTTCATGAAATTAGTGGAATATCCTTGATATTTGCGCTTCATCTAGTATCTATTCATGAAAATATTCTCCTGATCAGTCTTGAAGTTTACTCCACAAAGCAGTATCATGTTGACAATTTGGACGTTATTAATTCCTGGATAAATTAATTCTTGAACTTGTTTTATTGAATTCTTATATCATTGTCATCATCCTCATGTTTATATTATGTTGAAAGTCATCTGTGGCTTGTAGTGCATAGATGGACTTGGTATGATTATGACCAGGGATTATTCGGTGTAATCATGACCGTAATGTTACAAATGATGTGGTAAAAGTCCTCATTGGCCCGTAGTGCATTGATGGACAGTTATTGGCATGATCATGACCATTAATGAATACACGAATATCCTTGGCCGTAGTGCAGGGGTGATTCGATGATGTGGATTATTTTATTAAGCTGAGTCCCAGCGATCACAGTGTTGAAAAACCTTTTAAATCATAAAAGATAGTAGAGTTTATTTTCTACTTGACTCTTTTAATGGACTGCTTGTTCCGCTGCAGTTAAACTTGATGTCTATTATATTTTATCAGTTTAACATTGTTGAAGGCTAATGATAATTTATTCTGCATTATCTTAGTCATAATATTTCTTACAGGGCTAGTTGAGCTCACCCTTTCTTTCACTGTTCTCTTCAGGAAATGAGAACGTAGCTGGGGCAAGTCAGAAAATGGAGTGATGGTCCGAATGATAGTATTAGTTAGTAGTCCTCACTATTCTATGTAATAGTGTGTTAATAAATATAATGAGGACTCCTTTTGAGTATGAATACTCTCTAGAAGATAATATTTGTATTCAAACTCACAGTTTATGTTTTGTCGTATTGTACACGACAGTTGTATTAGTAAGTTGTATTTGTATTCTGTACTATGTAGCTGACGACCCAAGATGGGTGATGTATGCCTAATTTTGGGGGCGTCACAGTGGGGCGTGGGGGGGAGGAGGGTGGAGGAGAAAGGGGGGCGGGAAGAGGGGGAGGAGAAAGGTAGGCGGGAGGAAGGGGAGGGGGAGGCGGAGGGAGGGGAGGTGGTGAGGCGGAGGCGGAGGCGGGGGAAGGCAAAGGGAGGGGGAGGGGGAGGGGGCGGCAGTGGGAGGAGAAAGGGCAGGAGGGGAGGAGAGGAGAGGAGAGGGAGTGGCGGGAGGAGGGGAGGCGGAGGGAGGGAGGGAGGGAGGGAGGGAGGGAGGAAGGGAGGAGGGAGGAGGGAGGAGAAGAAGGGAAACAGAAATGGAGTGGGAGAGATGGGGAGAAAATTGTGGGAGAGATGGGGGAGAAATTCGTGTGCATAATTAAAGGGATAAGATTACACTCTTTTTGTAATTAAGTATTGCATTTGCATTAACTTTGTAAATATTTTATCCATGCATTTTTTTGTATTATTTTATTAAAATGTACTATTATATGTAATTGTTCCTATGTGGAATGTGTTATCTTGTACATAAAACTTGTTCTTATTACTAAGGTTGTGTTTGATAAGCCTGAATGTAAAAATGTGAAGAGTTAAGACATCTGAATAATATAAATGATAAGTACACAAAATTCATTGATTTTGATTCCTTTACATTTATTTTATTGCATGATTTGTTGTGTATATGAGCTTGATAAGGTTGTTTATTGATTTTAGGATTGAAATAGAGTTTAAGTGTGGAAACGGGACGATTTGGAGCTGAGTATATGAAAAGAAAAAAGAATCAAGAAACTGGTCAATCCATCCCGACGAGCTCACAGCCTTGCACGAATTAATCCGCCCGGTGGATATGCCTCTGTATTCCAAGAAAAGCTGAATTTGCCCCTGCAAATTCGTTTGGCTTAGGGAATTCGCCTTGCCGAATACGTCTTTGTTTTTATCCACCCCGGCGCGTACTTAATCTGCCCTAGCCCATTCCTCTCTGTCCCAATTCGCCCCGGCAAATCCAATAAGGGAAAATAATTCGCCCCGACGAATTAGTCGGGAAATTTCAAGAATTTTGGAAAGTTAGGTAGATTTTGGCAGACTTCTAAATTGATTTGGATTGCGATTTCTTATTGATTTAGGACTATGTTTAGGCATTATAAATACATGTAATACTCAGTATCATCGAATTGATCGTCTAAAATTGGATTGCAAACCCTAGTTGGAGAATCAAAGGCATGTCAAGCTAATCTTTTCGATTCAGTTCTGAAGGGATGCATGTTGAACCTTATTCATAATTAACGGCTTGATCAAGTTTACTTTATTTATTCATTTGTGCATGAGATTTATTCTGATAATCTACGTAAACATCTTGTATGATATTCAATCTACTAATTTGGTTTCTGCAGGATTAAATTAGTGAATTGATATCATCTGCTAAATTAAGATATATATTAAGCAAACGATATTATGTGACGCCCCCAAAATGCGTATACATCACCCATTTTGAGTCACCAAATACATGGTACAGAATTTAAATACAAACTTAATTATACAAATGTCGTGTAAAATACGACAAAACATAGCTGAGAGTTTTGACATGAATATTGTGATGCCCCCAAAATAGGTATACATCACCTATTCTGAATCGTCAAATACATGGTACAAAATACAAATAAAACTTAATTATACAACTGTCGTGCAAAATACGACAAAACATAAGCTGTGAGTTTAAATACAACACTTTCTTCTAAACAGGATTCAAACACAAAATAAGTCCTCAATACATTTATTTTCACACTATTTCATAGAATAGTGAGGACTACAAATGCTATCCTCTGAACTGTCACTCCGTTCCCCGACTAGTCCCCGCTACGTTCTCATTTCCTTAAGAGAACAATGGAAGCAAAAGGGTGAGCTCAACTAGCCCAGTAAGAAATATTATGACTAAGATAATGCAGAATAAATTATCGTTAGCCTTCAACAGTGTTAAACTGATAAAATATAACAAACATCAAGTTTAACTGCAGTGGAATAAGCAATCCATTAAAAGAGTCAAGTAGAGAATAAAATCTACTATCTTTTATGATTTAAAAGTTTTTCATCACTTTTATTGCTGAGACTCAGCTTAATAAATAATCCATATCATCCATGCACTACGGCCAAGGATATTTATTAGTATCACAACCACAAATTATCCATGCACTATGGGCCAAGGATATTCGTGTATTCATCAATGATCATGATCATGCCAACAACTGTCCATCAATGCACTACGGCCAATGAGGACTTTTACCACATCATTCGTAACATTACGGTCATGATTACACCGAATAATCCCTGGTTATAATCATACCAAGTCCATCTATGCACTACATGCCACAGATGACTTTCAACAAAATATAAACATGAGGATGATGACAATGATATAAGAATTCAATAAAACAAGTTCAAGAATTAATTTATCCAAGAACCAACAACGTCCAAATTGTCAACATGATACTTCTTTGTAGAGTAAAATTCAAGAATACTCAGAAGAATATTTTCATGAAAAGATACTGGATGAAGCGCAAATATCAAGGATATTCCACTAATTTCATGGAGTATAGAAGCCAAAACTTTAATCAACTGAGTATAATAAAGAATGGAATAACAAAAGAAATAACCAGGCATGCGATAGACCGCACATGCAGGTTATTCCAACAGAATAATAAATAATGGAACTAGGTCTGGCGTAAAACGCACAGACAGGATATTCCAACAGAATAATAAAGACGGAACCAGGTCCGGCGTAAAACGTATAGACAGGATATTCCAACAGAATAATAAAGACGGAACCAGGTCCGGCGTAAAATGCACAGACAGGATATTCCAACAGAATAACAAATAATAGAATAACAGAAGTTCTCTTCATGAATATAAAAGAAATAATACCCCTTACCTTAAGAAGAAGAGTACTGGATATATGACTAGTGCAGTAGCAGGATACTTTTCTTCTTTCTCTCTATAACTTCCCTCTCTAGAGTTTTAGTGAATTCGTAAGAAATAATGAAGGAATGATATTCTATTTATAGAAGAATGGACTGCATAGTAACTAATTCATGAACGGTCCAGATTGATTTACTTTTAATCGGACGATCCATATTTAAAGCAAAATCTTTTAAATAAAATATAATATATTCTATTTATAATATAATAAAACGAATAACTTTATAAAAGATTTTACTATGCAAAACACTATGCAGGCACTATGCAACACTATGCATAATAAAATATAATATATTCTATTTAATATCTAATAAAACAAATAACTTTATAAAAGTATTCTGTTTTATATAAAAAAAATTTACTATGCAAGACACTATGCATAATATAATATAATATATTCTATTTATAGTCTAATAAAACAGATAACTTTATAAAAGTATTCTGTTTTATATAAAAAGCTTTTCTGTTTTATTACATTAATAATACTAATAAAACAAAACTGAATAACTTATCACATAAGCATCAATAATCAATACCGTGTGCTACTATGCAACCACGCGTATTACTATACTTTTACTACCGAGTAGTTCAACAGTACTAACGGTAAAACTTCCGCCGTTATTTTCTTAAAATATTTTTGTCGTTTTCTCAATCCGACAATAATTCTGTTGTGGGGTTCACTAATGATTATGTCGTCGTACGAATATTCCCTGTTAAAACGAATATTCCCCGACCAATTGAATATTATACAACAACTTGCGTAATTTGTAAAATTTATAACTATTACCCACAACTATAACATTATATCAAATTCATTTCATAATATTTAAAAATGATATTTATAGAAAACTCATGTTTATTAAAAAAAATTGGGGTCTTACAATCTCCCCTTCTTATGAAATTTCACTCTCAAAATTAGGGTACGTACCTGATATGTCGAAGAGGTAAGGATACCTTGATTTCATTTCAGATTCTAACTCCCAGGTCATTTCCTCAACATCGTGGTTCCTCCACAAAACTTTGACTTGAGGTATAACCTTAGAGCGTAGCACATGATCCTTCTTATCCAAGATTTTAACAGGAACATCTTCATACGTTAAATCTTCCGCTATTTCGTCCGGTTCTAACTCAATAATATGGTTCGGGTCTTTCACATATTTACGTAACATAGATATGTGAAAAACGTTATGAACACGAGACATACTTGGTGGTAAAGCGAGTCTATAGGCCACAGTTCCTACTCGATCAAGGATTAAAAATGAGCTAATGAATCGAGGATTGAGCTTTCCTCTCTTTTCAAATCTCGTAACTCCTTTCTATGGAGCAATATGTAACAACACATGATCTCCAATATCGAATTCCACGTCCTTTCGATGAAGATCAGCAAAACTCTTTTGTCGATCTTGTGAGGTTTTTATACGTTGTCGGATCGTTTGAATCTTTTCCGTAGTCATGCGTACCAACTCCGGTCCCAACAACGTTGCTTCACCCACCTCATCCCAGCATACTGGAGAACGACATTTTTTTCCATACAACGCTTCGAATGGAGCCATGCCAATACTTGCTTGATAGCTGTTGTTGTAGGAAAACTCCACCAATAGTAAGAACTTGTCCCAATTTCCCTTGAAATCAAGGACACAGAGCCTTAATAGATCTTCAAGAGTTTGAATAGTCCTCTCCGACTGCCCGTTCGTTTGAGGATGATATGCCGAGCTAAACCGTAAATCCGTGCCCATAGCTTTCTGCAAACTAACCCAAAATCGTGAAGTGAATATTGGGTCTCGATCAAAAACTATGGATATTGGCATACCATGCAATCTTACAATCTCGCTTATGTACATACGAGCAAGACGTTCAAGTGTATAAGTTTCTCGTATAGGTAAGAAATGAGCTGACTTGGTCAATCTATCAACAATGACCCAAATTGCATTTATACCTTGAGAATCCTTGGGAAGACCGGTGACGAAATTCATGGTAATGTGCTCCCACTTCCAATCCGAAATTTTAAGTGGTTGCAATGGACCTTTTGATACTTGATGCTCCGCCTTGACTCGTTGACACGTTAGACACCTTGAGATAAACAGCGCTATCTCTCTCTTCATATTGCCCCACCAAAATATATGTCGAAGATCATGATACATTTTGGTACTCCCAGGATGGATTACAAACGGTGTATTGTGCCCCTCCATCATGATGTTATACTTTAAATCAGGGTTGTTAGGAACACAAAGTCTGGAGTTGACTCGAAATATTCCTTCCTCATCGATTTTTAATTCCGGCATAGCACCTTCTTGCACTTTCTTCCTCATACGCATCAGCTCCAGGTCTGTAGCTTGAGCAGCTTTAACTTTATCAATTAAAGTCGGTTCTACTCGTATATTCGCCATCATCACATGGGCCCCCAGAGTCTTTAACTCTATCTCCATCCTTTACAGGTTACACAAAATGGGCCTTTGCGTTGACAATATCGCACTCGTACCCGCATATGATCTTCTACTCAATGCGTCAGCTACCACGTTAGCTTTTCCAGGATGGTATTGGAGGGTATGATCATAATCTTTCAACAGTTCAAGCCAACGTCGTTGCCGCATGTTAAGTTCCTTTTGGGTGAAGGAATATTTGAGGCTTTTATGATCCGTAAAGATCTCCACTTTCTCCCCATACAAGTAATACCTCCAAATCTTTAGTGCAAAAATGACTGCTGCCAACTCTAGATCATGAGTAGGATAATTCCTCTCATATTCTTTGAGTTTTCGAGAGGCATAGGCTATGACTTTTTCATGTTATATGAGAACACATCCTAACCCTTTGCCCGAAGCATCACTGTAGATGACAGATCCCTCCAAGCTAGATGGTATGGTCTGAAAATGTGCTGAAATGAATCTTCTCTTGAGTTCTTGAAAACTATTCTCACATTCCTCGCTCCAACCAAATTTTGTATCTTTTTGAGTTAGCTGAGTTAGTGGAGTAGCGATTCGAGAAAATCCTTCCACGAATCTCCGATAATAACCAGCTAAGCCGAGAAAGCTACGTACTTTGGTCACTGATTTGGGTTGCTCCCAGCTTTGAATAGCTTCAATCTTTGCTGGGTCAACAGATATTCCATGACTTGATACTATGTGCCCAAGGAATGCCACTTCTTCAAGCCAGAACTCGCATTTCTTTAACTTGGCATAAAGCTTGTTTTCACGAAACTTTTGGAGTATCAGCCTCAAGTGTTGCTCATGATCTTCACGACTTTTAGAATAAATAAGGATGTCATCAATAAAGACGACCACAAAGTGATCCAAATATTCCTTGAATACTCGGTTCATCATATCCATGAAGGCAGCAGGAGAATTAGTCAATCCAAAAGACATGACTAAGAATTCATAATGCCCGTACCGAGTTCTAAAGGCAGTCTTTGGAATATCATCAGTTCTAACCTTCAGCTGATGATATCCAGAATGAAGATCGATCTTTGAAAAGAATTGTGCTCCTTGCAACTGGTCAAACAGGTCATCAATGCGAGGTAACGGGTACTTATTTTTTATGGTGACATGATTCAACTCCCGATAATCAATACAAAGTCGCATACTTCCATCTTTCTTCTTCACGAATAGAACAGGAGCACCCCAAGGAGAAGTACTAGGTCGAATGAAACCAATATCTAACAATTCCTGCAATTGGGTCTTTAACTCCTGAAGTTCAATAGGAGCCATCCGATATGGGGCTTTAGAAATGAGTTTTGTACCGGGTTCAAGGTCAATACAAAATTCAATTTCACACTCTGGGGGTAGGCCAGGAAGTTCTTCAGGGAATACGTCAGAAAATTTATTAACAATAGAAATATCATTCAAAACTGACGTATTTTTGTTTAGATCTGTGACATGAGCTAGGAAAGCTTGACATCCATTTTTCAATAAACGAATAGCTTTATGGCTTGAGATGACTGTGATTGATTTTAATGGTTTGGTCGCTTGAATTCGCATAATAGGTTGATTAGGAATATGAAAGCTAACAACCTTACGAAAATAATCAATTTTAGCATGATGAGTAGTTAACCAATCAATCCCTAAAATCACATCAAATACAAGTATTTTCAATGAAATAAGATAGACAGGTAATGTGAGGGTACCGATTTGAACCAAACAAGACTTATAAACAGTGGATGTAATGAAGGTTTCTCCCAACGGAGTTTTCACAGATAAGTCAAAGTCTAATTTCTCCGGAGTCAAATTTAATTGTTGAGCGCAAGTAGGAGAAATAAAAGAATTGGTAGAACCGGTATCAAATAAGGTATAGACTTCGCTAGAGTTTATGATAAGCTTACCCGTGATGACCTCGTTCGGTTTTCTTACTTTCTGGGAGGTCATAACAAACGCTCTCCCTTGAACTATTGGTTTTGGCTTGTCTGGGAGGATATTTTGTGTCACCGTTCCAACTGGACTTGTCTTTCGTGCACGACAAAATCGGGCTAGGTGACCTTCTCTTCCACAATTATAACACGCTTTGGATGGCATCGCGCAGTTTGGACTGATATGTTCCTCCCCTCCGCATTTGAAGCATATGATAGGTGGTCGTTCTCATTCCTTATCAATGGGTGTTGGTGCTGGCGTCTTTCCATCATTGTTGAACCTCCTCTTCTTGAAATGTCCACTTTTATTACTTTAGCCATGATTACCACCAAAGTGGTTACCATTTCTGGCATGTTGATTCCCTCCACGTTTGTTGTCACCACTTCGATGGCTGTTATCACTGGTATTTTCATTATGCCGGCTGCTTTCTCTTGGTTGCATTGACTCGGTATCTCGCTCCAATAACTGAGCCCTATTTACAACATCTGAATACAAACACAGTTTATGAGAAATAAGATATTGACGTATCTCCGGTTTCAAACTTCTTAAAAATATCTGCGTCATTCTTTCTTTATTATCAACCAAGTGGGACGCAAATCGGGGCAACTCAGCAAACTTAGCTTCGTACTGCGACACGGTCATATTATTCTGTTCCAACTTGATGAACTCTACCTCCTTCATGTGACGAATACTTTCGGGAAAGTACTTGTCATTGAACAGTTCTTGAAACTTTTCCCAAGACATCTTCAATGCGGTAGGTTGAGTACGCTTTACCGATTCTCACCAGTAATCTGCCTCTCCTCGCAACATAAAGGTGGCAAAGGGAACCTTTTGCTCTACGGCGCATCCCAAGACATCAAATACCTTGGTGATATGCTTGATCCATGTTTCTGCCTTAAGTGATTTTGGCTCAACAATAAACTCCGGTGGTCCCAGCTCCTTGAACTGCTTAGCGGTGACCGTCCGAGAGTTTTCAGTGTTTTCACCTACATTTTGGACAGGAGCCTCTCTCGCCTGATGTTGCATGAATTGCATAAAGCCTCTGAACATTTCATCATTCATCATTTGGTCAGTGTTGTTGTTTGCATGAGGATTGTCGCCTTCCTGATGTACATTATCCTGATTATTGATATGTGAAACCTCAACGGTCTCTTGTGCCCCATTGCTATTCTCAACATTCTCGGATGTCATTTTCAGATACTGCCACAAAACAAAGGTTAATTAACATGTAACATAATATCCCTATACTCTGACCGACCAATTAAATACCAAATAAACTTAGGTAAGTTATACTAGCGAAGGAATTCCCCGTCTCTCCCCTCCTAGTTCTAGTCTCACATCTTAGCCAGGGATCATATCCCTAAGCTTTGATACCAACTGTGACGCCCCCAAAATAGGTATACATCACCTATTCTGAGTCGTCAAATACATGGTACAAAATACAAATAAAACTTAACTATACAACTGTCATGCAAAATACAACAAAACATAAGCTGTGAGTTTAAATACAACACTTTCTTCTAAACAAGATTCAAACTCAAAATAAGTCATCAATACATTTATTTTTACACTATTTCATAGAATAGTGAGGACTACTAATGCTATCCTCTGAACTGTCACTCCGTTCTCCGACTAGTCCCCGCTACGTTCTCATTTCCTTAAGAGAACAATGGAAGCAAAATGGTGAGCTCAACTAGTCAAGTAAGAAATATTATGACTAAGATAATGCAGAATAAATTATCGTTAGCCTTCAACAGTGTTAAACTGATAAAATATAACAAAAATCAAGTTTAACTGCAGCGGAATAAGCAATCCATTAAAAGTGTCAAGTAGAGAATAAAATCTACTATTTTTTATGATTTAAAAGTTTTTCATCACTTTTATCGCTGAGATTCAGCTTAATAAATAATACACATCATCCCTGCACTACGGCCAAGAATATTTATTAGTATCACAACCACAAATTATCCATGCACTATGGGCCAAAGATATTCGTGTATTCATCAATGGTCATGATCATGCCAACAACTGTCCATCAATGCACTACGGCCAATGAGGACTTTTATCACATCATTCGTAACATTACGGTCATGATTACACCGAATAATCCCTGGTTATAATCATACCAAGTCCATCTATGCACTACATGCCACAGATGACTTTCAACAAAATATAAACATGAGGATGATGACAATGATATAAGAATTCAATAAAACAAGTTCAAGAATTAATTTATCCAAGAACCAACAACGTCCAAATTGTCAACATGATACTTCTTTGTAGAGTAAAATTCAAGAATACTCAGAAGAATATTTTCATGAAAAGATACTGGATGAAGCGCAAATATCAAGGATATTCCACAAATTTCATGGAGTATAGAAGCCAAAACTTTAATCAACTGAGTATAATAAAGAATGGAATAACAAAAGAAATCACCAGGCATGCGATAGACCGCACAGGTAGGTTATTCCAACAGAATAATAAATAATGGAACTAGGTCTGGCGTAAAACGCACAGACAGGATATTCCAACAGAATAATAAAGACGAAACCAGGTCCGGCGTAAAATGCACAGACAGGATATTCCAACAGAATAACAAATAATAGAATAACAGAAGTTCTCTTCATGAATATAAAAGAAATAATACCCCTTACCTTAAGAAGAAGAGTACTGGATATATGACTAGTGCAGTAGCAGGATACTTTTCTTCTTTCTCTCTATAACTTCCCTCTCTAGAGTTTTAGTGAATTCGTAAGAAATAATGAAGGAATGATATTCTATTTATAGAAGAATGGACTGCATAGTAACTAATTCATGAACGGTCCAGATTGATTTACTTTTAATCGGACGATCCATATTTAAAGCAAAATCTTTTAAATAAAATATAATATATTCTATTTATAATCTAATAAAACGAATAACTTTATAAAAGATTTTACTATGCAAAACACTATGCAGGCACTATGCAACACTATGCATAATAAAATATAATATATTCTATTTAATATCTAATAAAACAAATAACTTTATAAAAGTATTCTGTTTTATATAAAAAGATTTTACTATGCAAGACACTATGCATAATAGAATATAATATATTCTATTTATAGTCTAATAAAACAGATAACTTTATAAAAGTATTCTGTTTTATATAAAAAGCTTTTCTGTTTTATTACATTAATAATACTAATAAAACAAAACTGAATAACTTATCACATTAGCATCAATAATCAATACAGTGTGCTACTATGCAACCACGCGTATTACTGTACTTTTACTACCGAGTAGTCAACAGTACTAACGGTAAAACTTCCGCCGTTATTTTCTTAAAATATTTTTGTCGTTTTCTCAATCCGACAATAATTCCGTTGTGGGGTCCACTAATGATTATGTCGTCGTACGAATATTCCCTGTTAAAACGAATATTCCCCGACCAATCGAATATTATACAACAACTTGCGTACTTTACAAAATTTATAACTATTACCCACAACTATAACATTATATCAAATTCATTCCATAATATTTAAAAATAATATTTATAGAAAACTCATCTTTATTAAAAAAAATTGGGGTTTTACAAATATTATTTTTTAGACAATATCCAAACTCAAATGGAGTCTCATTACAATTATTATCACACTATTTTATAAAATAGTGAGTACTACTATAACCACCATCTCGGACCGTCACTTCATTCCTCGATTAGTCCCTACTATGTTCTCATTTCCTGAAGAGAACAATAAAAATAAAAGGGTGAGCTTAACTAGCCCAGTAAAAAATATTATTACTAGAATAATGCAGAATAATTTATCGTTAGCCTTCAACAGTGTTAAACTGATAGAATACAATAAAAAACAAGTTCAATTGCAGCGAAACAAACAATCCATTAGAAGAGTCAAGTAGAGCATGATATCTACTATCTTCTATGATTTAAAAAGTTTATCATCAATTTTATCGTTGAGACTCAACTCAATAAATAATCCACATCACCGAATTATCCATGCACTACGGGCCAAAGATATTCATTAGTAACATATCCACGAATTATCCATGCACTACAAGCCAAGGATATTCGTGTTATCACCAATGGTCATGATCATGCCAACAACTGTCCATCAATGTACTACGGGTTAATGAGAAAATTTATCACATCATTTGTAACATTACAGGTTATGATTATACCGAATAATCACTGGTCATAATCATATCAATCAACAGTCCATCTATGCACTACGGGCCAAAGATGACTTTCATCACAATATAAGCATGAGGATGATGACAATGATATAATAATTTAATTAAAGGAGAGTAAGGATAAATTTTAAATATTTATAAATTAATTTATCCAGAATTCAATAATTGTTCAAATTGTCAACATGATACTGCTTTGTGGAGTAAAATTCAAGAAATATATTGTATCAAAAATAATTTGGACCGAAAAGAAATATATTTTTGTCATGAATAGTACCCCGGGTGAATAGTACCCAAGTGAATAGTACCCCGTGAATAGTATCCCGTGAATATTACCCCGACATGAAAATATTAAAAATTATTAAGAATGCTCATAATAATATATCCAAGAAAAGATACTAGATGAAGCGCAAATTTCAAAGATATTCTACTAATTTCATGGAGTATAGAAGCAATACTTTAACAAAATGAGTGTAGAATTCAGAATCTGAAACGAAATAATATTACTTACATACTACAGAGTATGGAAAAAAAATATTATTTCTTACGAATACTGAACAAAAATAATATTTCTTACCTTAAAAAGAGAGTACTTCTGACTGGTAGGGCGGGGCTATTCTTGAAGAAAACTTATAATGTTTTCTACGCTCAAAGCTTCCTTAAACTCTAAAGAAATACGCTCAATATTATAGAAGAAGAATTCTCTGATTCTGGTATGATTTTCAATTCTAAACTAAGCATCCTATTTATAGGAGAATGGAAGGATACTATTTAGGAAAAATTACGGACTGCACAGTGGGAAAAATCACGGGCGCAACTAATTCGTCTGAATAATTTTGATTTTACTATGCAAACAATATGCAGACACTATGCATAATAAAATATAATATATTCTATTTTTCATAAAAAATAAAACTTATTATAATATATATAATACATATATATATATATATATATATATATATAACAAAACTGAGATAACTTCTTCCGACAGTTTTGAAAAATGGGTAAGTAGAGATCCAAATAATAAGCTAAATTTACAACAAATACTTTATAAAAATCCCCTCAATATTTTTAACAACATTTATTCATCAATAATATAACTTACAATATTAACAACCAGATCATTCTCAGAAAAGAGGGGGCTATCAGATAAGAATTTTTTCCTAGTGGCACGCAATTAGGTGACGAAACCCTTTTCTTCGACAGAATTTTTTAGACATTGTCAATAATACAAATAATAATATGAATAACTTGTTATCTCAATTATTGATTTAATAATATAAAATATTGTGACAATAATTGAATCAATAACGTGATATACAATGCAGCAATTACTGTAGCAATAATTGAGTATAATTGAGTGACTTCTCACGTAAGCATCAATAATCAATATCGTGTGCTACTATGTAACCACACGTATTATTGTACTTTTATCACCGGGTATTTCAACAGTTAACGGTAAAATTTTCGCTGTTATTTTTATAAAAGTTATTTTTGTCGTTTTTAACTCCGACAATAATTACGTTGTGGGGTCCACTAATAATCGTGTCGTCGTACGAATATTCCCTATTAAAACGAATATTCTCCGACCAATCGAATATTTTATGACAACTTGTTTACTTTGCAAAATTTATAAATATTATCCACAACTATAACATTATAGCAAATTCACACCTTAATATTCAAAAATGATATTTAGAGAAAAATTTATTTTTATTCATAAAAGCTGAGATCTTACATATTATATCTAATCATAAGTAGCAATTAGTGATACTTGATTGTGGACAAGCTTTTAGGTGTTATTATAAGATTTTCAAGAGACAAGTTAAATAATTCCTGATTGTGTAATTATTGCTTAAAATAATCTAATTCTCATTCTTCATGCTACTATTGTATTAAATCTAGACTGATAGTTCTAGATTATATGATAGTTAGGATCTCTTGAAACGATCGTCACATTAGATTTACACTTAAGGAGAATTTCAGATAATTAGTCATCGCGGTTATTTAGGGTTATTAATCTCATTGAAGGATAAATACTGTATAACTTAATTACTCCATAATTGTGAAAAGGTGATACTGAACTGAATAACTGAAACTTTAAATCATTGTTATTTTTTCTCAGTTTACTTTTGATAATCTAGTTAATCAATTCAAAAATCCCTTTTCTTGAAAACAATTGGATAAATACAAAATAATACACTCTCTGTGGGATCGACCTTTACTTTTTACTATACTAATCTTTGTGTTAATAGAGTAGAAGTAAGGTATTAATTTAGGAGTACTGTCAACGACAGCTCCCAGTAGAGTATCTGTATAAAATTGTATCTGAATGAAAAAATGTTATTTGATAACTAAATTTTTCAAAATGTCTGAATAACTGTAGTTTACCATTTTAACCCTTTAAATTGTTTAAGGGAAACTTGCTTGATAATTTGAAAGGTCTAAATAATATATTAAATACATATTTATAATATTTTGATCACAATATGATGAAACAAAAGGTATCAAGTCTAATAAACACATTATCGTACATAATAATTCAATCATACAAATTACATTAACTTCAAACAGTTGTTAAGAGTTGAATCGCAATTTGATCACGTGGATTAACCATAAATTATATGTCTTGATCACCCCCATTGTGGTTCATCTTGTCCAACTTCCCCATTCCCTTCATTTTTCTTAGTCATGTTGAGCGAATAATTTATCCTCAATGTTACACTTCCTTATGAAATTATGAATTGCAAAGCAAACAATAATTATATCTTTTTGTACTATAGAACGGAGACAAGGATGATTTACCGACGAAGGAGAGCAACAGAGGAGGAAAGCATATTAGAGGTTAGAGCAACAAAGGAGGAAAGCATATTAGAGGTGAAGAAACGTTAGCCGACTGGAAGCGAAGAAAATGCAGAGATTTTAGGGTTTAAATTATTAGGAATACGAAAGAGATTTTGTAATATTAAATAAGTTATTTTTGTCTAAAAAATATACAACTTTCGATCAAATGTACTATTAAAGAGGTTATTATTGTTTTAAGTCAAATACGGGATTAAATTGAATTGAATAGACTGATGAGGTATAAAATATTAAAGTAGCAAATAATGTTCTTTAAATTGCCACGTAAGTCAACAAACTTCAATTTGAAGAGTTTTTTTGCTACTACTGTTGGAGATGCTCTAATATTTAATATTTTTTTGTTAATTAATTTTCGTGCACACACACACACTCAAAGAATCGAACTCTTAACCTCATAAAATCATGAGACAAAAGTTATCGATGGGCCAGAACCATACGGCGTAACAACACAAATCTTCTAATTATGATGGTGACTAACTTCGAAAATTAATTATAATGGTGACTAAATTTTAAAAAATAAAAGTTAGTCAAAACCAGACCCTTAAAATTTTCTTTATTTTAAATTGTTTTTAAAAAATATCGACAGTAGGGATACAACTACATGCAAAATTACGAGAGTATGCAAAAGTCATTGATTTGATGTGTAAAACACTATTATATTCGTGCAAGATAAATATTTTTTCCCACAGTTCAAATTTGTTTTTTTTAGTAATATAATGTTATTAACAAATAACACCAAGTCGAATGAAAATTCGCATGTGATCATATTTTGCATGTTTTTGCTTCCATACAGTTTCATTTTATATATAAAAAAAATCCTATATATAGACGAAATTTTTAACCCTATATTATTTTTGAATGTCACACCGGTGAATGTCTTAAAGCCTAAATCATAATTTTCAAGAGGACGGAGGGAGTATATATACAGTCCGCTTTTTCAATGGACAGTTCGTCAGTAAATCGGCTATAGCAACGGCTCAATCCATTGTTATAGTATAGAAAGCCGACACTATAGATGTGACGATAGTTCCGTACCGTCGCTATAACTCAGAAAATCGATAATTTTGTGATTTAGCAACGGCGTTTGTTTGCTAAAGAAATTTTTTGGTGTATATATATATGTGTGTGTGTGTATATTCATGTTTTTTTCATTTGAAAGATGCATGTACTAGTATTTACTACTCTCTGTTCCAAAAGTAGAGATACAATTTGATATATAATTTAATTTTAAAATTTAAAACGCCGTCATTTGACTTCAAAAATTAAATTGTATCACTAATTTTGATAGGAACGTAATACTAAAGTGACATCCTTATTTGACCCTAATTCTGTCAATAACTACAAGGATGGAGGAAATTATATGTTTGTGCCAATACATTGACAAGGTCTAGGGATTTGAATGAAGTTAATAAATTTATAGCATTTTCCTTATCTTATTATTTACTCTTTTGACAGTTTATTTGGCTGGATAACTTGTAAAGATGGTCCATATGTATGAGATCTACATAAATTATTATTAATAGAAAGAGAGATAAGAGGTGGCTTGTTTATCATCAAGCTTTGAATTTCTCAGTCTCCTCCGTGTAACATTTGGGAGCACATGTTTCATATTGTTTTATTCCCATATTTTATGGATATAAGTGATGTTGTTAAAAGTAAATTTATATTTAGCGACACTTTTCTGGCTGGTTTAGCGACACTTAACACATAAGCGATATTATTTTTTGACAATGATATTTTTGCACTAACAATATTATCCCTCAATTTTTACTCCTTTTTTTATTCCTTGGTCCAAAAAAATATTTATTAAAACCCAAAATAATACAAATTTTGTGAATCGTTTTAGTTTTTCCTTATGGTTATGTTTGTCAACCAAGGTTGTGAAACCCAGACCGAACCGGCGGTTGAACCGGTTAAAATTGAAACCGATCGGTACTCCGGTCCGGATTTAGATCAATTATCTAGTTTTGGTCAAAACCCGGATTGAACCGGTTGACCTTCGGTCGAACTGGTGGTTTAACCGATAAAATCAGTTAAGTTGACTCATTGAACCAATTTTTAATTATTTTTTAGTACCAGTTTTTTTTATTATTAAAATTAACCACTTTTAGTAATATTGTAATTCAATTTTATTATGTTTTAGTTAATAAAAACGATATATTTTTTAAATTATATTAATTACTAATAATATATATTTTTATATATTTATGACGTTACCGATTCAGTAACGGTTCAACCACTTGTTGAACCAATGACTCATTCACCCGATAACTTTTCCAATTCGATGGTCAACCCGAGTCTAAAAACATTGTTGTCAACGGCATTAAATATCATATTTTAGGACGATAGGCCCATAAGTCAGCTAATATAATACTACCTCTGTTCCATAATAACTGTCTTTTTAGTTTCATGCACATAAATTAAGAAACTCATTTAATACTATCATTTAAGAATTAAATTTTGTAGGAAATTCCATCATTACCCCTTTATAGGAAACTAAAAAATATTAATACAAGAGAGAAAAATTCTTGGGACAATTAGAAAAGTTAGGGGTAATATAAGAAAATAAATAATTTATTCTCCTAAAAAATTATAAATAATAAATAAATTGAAATAAATTTTTTCTTCTAAAAAAAAAGTTATTATGGAATCGAAGGAGTATCAAGTTCACCTTGGTCCTTATGTTTGAAGAAAACAAGCAGTGTACGTACTTGAGATTTTGTGATGAAACTTTGAAAGTGATTATAATTTTGGAGTTTTTATGGTAATTTTTATTTTGTCATTTTCATATTTTTTTAATTTAATCCTTTGAATTTTATAAATTTATATTTTACACCTCATAATTTATAGACGCAACACCACCTATGACACGGTACTAATATTCAGAAATTGGGGCAGGTCATTTGAGAATATGTACCAAGACGTGGCTATCTTTGCTGCCTTAACTTTGCTACAATTTTTTGTACTTGACAAATGCCTAATTCGATCCAATATATATTTAACCCACATGTCAAATAATTATCATTATCGTTCAACTCACTTGTTCTCCTGTAATTGACCATTTCTAGGATTTTGGTTTCCACACCCAAAGAAATTTATTTATTTTTATTTTTTATTGTAAGCAGTCTCTTAAAACACACACACACACACACACACACACACATATATATAAGAAAAAAATGTATATACACAGCTATATAGTACACAGTCACCTATGACGACGGTTTTTTTAGACTATAGCGACGGGTGGTTCACCCGTCGCTATAGCTATTCTGGTCCATAGCGACGGGAAAATTATCGACATAAACGACTGTGTACTATATAACTGTGTATATACATATAATTCATATATATATATAAATTAATCTGCAACATTTAATTGGATTTGGAAACGGTCAAAAATAAACAACTTACTTTTGAATAATAAAATGGTCAAGTGTGAAAGTTACAGTGACAAAGTTGGTAAAATAATAAAATTATTAATGATAATAAAATATCCAAATTTATAGTAGGTCGTTTTGAGTCGTTATCATCTCCCTCTATTATAAAGTATATGATTATTATTATTTTCAAGACAATATAAAATATATTAATTCACAATCAATGTGATTAATTTAATTTAATATGAGAAAAATAAATCTTCATATTAATATTATTTTTAGAATTTTCATAATGTAGTGTCCTTTTTTCGAAGCCATAATGTAGTGTCTTAAGTGTAAATGAATTGGACTCTCCATATACGCCCCATTTGAATACCCAAAATTAAGGTCGTAAACGAGTCAACACAGTTCGAGCTCGATTCGGGCTCGACTCGAAAAAATACGAGCGAAACTCGGATTCGTTAATAATATGATCCAAATCTGAATATTAAAAATAGTTCGAATAAAAATATGAGTAGAATCTGAGCAAGGTTATGCTCGACTCGTTTAAGATTCAAACTACTCGAATTTTTGATTGTGATAAATACTCGATTAATATATATTCGATTAGATATTCGATACATTCTCTTATAATAAATACAAATTTAAATTAAATTAGGATAATTAGTTATTATTTTGTTTTGTTTTTAATTTTAATTGTGATTTTATATTTGTAAAGTGTAATAATAAATATATTTTCTCATTTTTAAGTAAAATAACAAATTTAATTTATAATTATATTTATTATAAAACTAGTTATTATGTGGAGACTCGATTTCTAGCTTGAATTTGAAGCTCGCGAGTAGTTTGAATAAATATTCGAGTCGAGTCGAGTCGAGTTGGATCGAATTCGAGTAATAAATATTCGAGTTGAGTCGAATCTGAGTAGGATTTTTCAAATATAATTCGAATTCGAGTAACTTCCTGTTCGCTCCGATTCGATTAGTTTACACTCTTACCCAAATCCAACACTAAGTTTCACTTGCAATTTCTTAAAATTTAGAAAGACTTATTGATTATAATATGGGAGAAAAAAATCAGGTTATAATTAAAAGAAAACTAGTATCCTACTCAAGATTTTCTGATGAAACTATGAAAGTGATTATAATTTTAGAGTTTTTGCAGACAATCGCATTTATAAGAATATAAGATAAGTTACAGCTTAGTAATCTAACAAATTTTTTTTGAATTTATTTTTTTAAAAAAATCATTTTAGTATTTTTATAAACTTTAAGAATAGAATGTGAGATTGTAAGGTCTTAATTTAAAATTTTGTTTTTAATTATCAAGTTAAAATTTCACTGATCTTAATATGTAAATACATGCGATTGAATAGAATTATAAAGATAACCTACTATATTATATTTTTTTTTTAAAAAAATCCATATAAATGTCAACTAAAACTAAAAGGTAATACATAAATCCACAATATATATCATTTTTCATGTAAATAAACATAATTTTGCCAAACCAACAAAAAAATATTTTTAGTTAGAGGAGGCCGGCTTGATGTAAATAAATTTCTGAAGCCTTTTTTTTCTTCCAAAAATGCCCTTCAACTTTTATCATAATTTATATTTTACTTTTTTTCTATTAATTTTTTTATTATTTAATTCTTTAAATTTTATAAATTCTTATTTTACTTCATATAAGAGGGGAGTGTTAGTATAAAGTGAATTTCATAATAAATTCATTTCATTATCAATATAGTATTAATACCCAGACAAATAAATTACCCTTTCACCTGCGTATCAACATTATATTATACATGAATTAAACTTAATATGAAATGGTGCTCGTCATTTGAGAATAAGTACCTAGACGTGGCTACCTTGGCTGCCTCAACTTTGGTACAATTTTTTTGTACTTGTGAGGATGCCTAATTTGATCCTTGACCAAGTCAACCTTTATAATATTTCCTCCAATATATACAATATTATACTCTTTTCATTATAAATTATTTGATCATTATTGACTTTAAAAATTAATTTAAAATAATTTTAAACTAAAAATTAAGATGATTCATTAAAAATTATGAAGCAATAAAACTTATAATGAGTAATACGTTTTAGATTGTTTACAATATTTATTATTGTATTGATTAAAATTTTAAAAAAAAAAATATATATATATATATATATATATATATCAATTTTAAATTTAAAAATTTCTTAAATTGATATTAAAAAATCAACAATGAACAAATAATATGAAACAAATGGAATACTATTCAACCCATACGTGAAAGAGTTATCATTTTAAATGGAATACTATTCAACCCATACGTGAAAGAGTTATCATTTTTGTCACTTATTTTCCTCTAATTGACCATTTCTAGTACTCCCTCCGTCCAGAGATAAAAATTCTGATGGATTTGTTAAGCATATTAAAAAGAAGAATAAAATAATAAAATTGTCCATAATAATGTCATTAATTATTGTCAATGTAGGTGAGAGAGTGACTTTCTAGCTTTTCAATTCAAAATATTTTTAGCACATAACTAATTATACTTATTAAATATGGAGAGAGAATTAGAATAAGAAAAGTATGAGATATTTAATGTTACGAGTATAATAAGAAAAAATGTGTTAAAGTTTGGTTATTAAAAGAAAATGAACATTTAACATGGAACTATCAAAAATAATAAGGACTTTTATCATGGAACGAAAGGAGTATTTTGGTTACCACCCCCACATGGCCTAATCCAAATACAGTGTTGACACGCAGAGAGATATTACCTCCCGATCTGCTTATTGATATTGTATTGGTTAATTGATCAAAATTAACTTTATATTAATCACTCCCTCTTAGGAAAATGGAGGCAGCAAAGAAAGTGAAAGATAAAATCATCAATTAAAATATCTATATCTATATCTATATATAATACGAAGAACAACTTAAAAATGGCTGAATTAATTGGATTTTTTTGATTGGTCAAAGTTGACTCGTGGCTAAATATATATTTATTTTTTACTTGTAATTAACACTATTATGTAATTATCTTTATTAAAAATATATTTATCTTTAAATCTTTATATGAGACAATGGTTTAGAGCCATAAAGAAAAAGAGTCCAAATTAAAAAAACAAATTTTGATTGATTATAAGTATTAAATTTTATCTCCCTCAAATTAATAAAGTTGTATCATTTATAGGATATATTTCATACTTATTATATTAATGGGTCATATTATCTACTCCAACAAAAGAATATTATTTTTATTTTTTTATGACAAATGTGTATATATTGATTCTCTACTTGTTTAAAGTGCATGATAATTAAATATCTAATGATTTTAATTTGTATGGCACTTGTGACATAGACATTACCGAACTTAACTCTTTATTTTGGATACATATATATTTAACCTTATATAACCTTAATACAAAATACTCCAAAATCTTTATAGGCTATTTTTCTCTTTCTTTAAATCTCTTATCAAGGTATGTCTAGGTTAGGCATTAATTTCATAATTTTTCTTAATAATAAATTCTAGTTATTTAGGTCTAATATATGAAAAGATTGGGTGTTAATAACCAATTATAATAAAACAAGTCATTTTGTAAATAACTTTTTTTTTAAAATAAAAATTGTCATCAAAATACTATTGCTATGAAAATGACATGTCTCTATACAATAATATCATGCCCACAAAAAAAAATATTACAAATGAAAAGAAAATAAGAGAAACATAACGGTTTAAAACATTTAATGTGTAATTTGATATTATTTTCAACGTAGTCATATGCTTTAATTTGGACACCGTAATAGATCATGTAATAATATGGCCTTTTTACATATTAATCCCTCCATCAAGAAAAATACATTTTGTAATTTATTGCGAGGACCTAGTAGGGTAGTTTTACTATTCTATTGTAATTTGTAATTTCTATTAAATGTTTTTGAGGATCGTTGTTAATTTTTAAAAGTCAATTTAATATATATATATATATATATATATATATATATATATATATATATATATATATATATATATATATATATCGATAATTTTATATCAGTAATTTATTTTAAACACACACTTTCTCTGGAAATGTCAAAGATAGAACTCATAACCTCATGGTTGCCATGAGTTGGGTTGTACCATTAGTTCAAGCTTAAAATTGAGTTGATTCATTACAAATTATGAAATAATAAATTATACAATTAATAGTATTTATTAAATAGTTTACAATATTTATCATTGTATTAACTAAATTTAAATAAATAAATCTATATTAATTTTGAGTCAGAAAATATTTTAAATTGACTTTAAAAAATCAATTATGATATTATATTTTGAAACGGACAAAATATATTCTTTCTTGTGGGTTAATGATGGACTCCATGACACGCTTGCGTGATATGGTCGTTGCCCAGATCGTTTCCAGCAAAATTGTATGGTCAGTTGCTCGCAACACATTAACTCATCGCCTATATATAGACTGTAATCTTAATACAATTGCTCGCATTCAGAAATCTGCGTTAAATAGATATCAACGACACTTTGACCCTTCGCTTATATTGAAGCGGTAATCTTAGTACAATCAACGATTGATGCTTTAGAAGATGTCACACCCAATTGTTTATTATTGAATGATAAGTCAATAATGAATCTCAAGAAAATTAAGAACAAGTCAAGGAATTCTTAAAGAACAAAAAGATGAGGAAATCTCACAAATTAATTTTATTTATCAAAAATTGTCTATCTATTACATCAACTATGTAATCTATTTATAATAATGAAAGAAATTCTAATTTTATAAGATATTAAAACCCTAAATCCTATAAGGAATAAGAATCCATTGGGAAACCAAATCCCAACTTGCAAATATCCTAATTACAATATAAATCTAAAAAGATACTGAAAATAGCTAATTAAGTAATTAATTTCGCATCCAACTCAACAAAAACGCATAAAAATAAAACTGAGATTTCATCGCGGCGCGGCCGCGCTACATTTGTACTGAGGCGCGGCGCGACCGCACTGGTAGCAAAACCCAGACAGAAGGGTACACGCTGGGGCAGATTCTGAAAGCATCGGGAAGGAGAATGTGACGCCCCCAAAATAGGTCCACACGACCCATTCTGAGTCGCCAGATATCACATTATAAAAATCAAATACAAACTTCATTTATACAACTGTTGAACTGTCGTGCAGAGTACGACAACAGTTAACTGTGAGTTTTAATACAATATTATCTCGTAGACAGTATCCAAACTCAAATTGTTACAATACCATATAAAATACAGCAGCAAATATTTGAAGACCCCAAAGAAGAACGAGAAGATTACTATCATATTCATTCTAATGAGGTGCACTTTTGACGCTTTCAAAGTCGCTATTGTTGTTCACCAAAATCAATTATTAAGTGACGTATAAAATATGACACCCACATCTTAGGTCCTCAATACAATTATATATTGTACGTCATGTCATTCTATAATATATTGATAAACTCCGACAGTCTCGGACCATCACACTATTTCCCTGTTATCCCCGCTCGACCCAGCTACACTATTATTACCTGAAAGGAGTTGTGAAGAGAAAAGGGTGTGCACAAATAGTCCACTAAAGAATATCATGGCTAAGATAATTAATTTATCAACAACCTTTATCAGAATAAATCAGAGATTTAGAACATATGGTAGATAATAAAAGTTTTCAACCATAATTGCAGCGGAATCAACAATCCCTCAGAAGAGTCAAGTAGAACATAATGTCTACTATCTCCTCTAGATTAAAAGCCCATCGTTGATAATTTATTCCTGTAATACTCATCAACAGTTCTTTGTTATACCCAATGTGACGCCCCCAAAATTAGGTATACATCACCCATCTTGGGTCGTCAGATACATAGTACAGAAAACAAATACAACTTATTAATACAATTGTTGTGTACAATACGACAAAACATAACTGTGAGTATGAATACAATTATTATCTACTAGAGACTATACAAACTCAAAAGGAGTCCTCATTCCAATTATTGTCACACTATTTAATAGAATAGTGAAGACTACTAATACTATCATCTGGTCCATCACTCCGTTTCCCGACTCGTCCCAGCTATATTCTCATTTCCTGAAGAGAACAGTGAAAGAAAAGGTGAGCTCAACTAGCCCAGCAAAAAATATTATGACTAAGATAATGCAGAATAAATTATCATTAGCCTTCAACAGTGTTAAACTGATAAAATATAACGAACATCAAGTTTAACTGCAGCGGAACAAGCAATCCATTAAAAGAGTCAAGTAGAAAATAAAATCTACTATCTTCTATGATTTAAAAGGTTTTTCAACACTGTTATCGCTGGGACTCAGCTTAATAAAATAATCCACATCATCGAATCACCCCTGCACTACGGCCAAGGATATTCGTGTATTCATTAATGGTCATGATCATGCCAACAACTGTCCATCAATGCACTACGGGCCAATGAGGACTTTTACCACATCATTTGTAACATTACGGTCATGATTATACCGAATAATCCCTGGTCATAATCATACCAAGTCCATCTATGCACTACAGGCCACATATGACTTTCAACATTTTATAAACATGAGGATGATGACAATGATATAAGAATTCAATAAAACAAGTTCAAGAATTAATTTATCCAAGAATTAACAACGTCCAAATTGTCAACATGATACTGCTTTGTGGAGTAAAATTCAAGAATACTTAGAAAAATATTTTTATGAAAAGATACTGGATGAAACGCAATTATCAAAGGATATTCCACAAATTTCATGGAGTATAGAAGTCAAAACTTAACCAACTGAGTATAATAAAGAATGGAATAACAAAAGAAATCACCATGCATGCGATAGACCGCACAGACAGGTTATTCCAACAGAATAATAAATAAGGGAACTAGGTCCGGCGTAAAACGCACAGACAGGATATTCCAACAGAATAATAATAAAGACGGAACCAGGTCCGGTGTAAAACACACAGACATGATGTTCCAACAGAATAATAATAAAGACGGAACCAGGTCTGGTGTAAAACACACAGACATGATGTTCTAACAGAATAATAATAAAGACGGAACCAGGTCCGGTGTAAAACACAGACATGATGTTCCAACAGAATAATAGAAGAATATCACCAAGTATAGGGTAGACCGCATATACAGGTTATTCCAACAGAATAATAAGAAATGGAATAACAACAGTTCTCTTCATGAATAAGAAAGAATAACACCCCTTACCGTTTTAAAGAAGAACTGAAATAAGAAAGTAGTTAAGCAGCATAATACTTTTCTTCTCTCTCTCTATAGTTTCTCTCTATAGTTTCTCCATCTAGAGTTCAGTGAATTCGTAAGAAATAATGAAGGAATGAGCTGCTATTTATAGAAAAATAGAATGCATAGTAACTAATCTATAAACGGTCCAGATTGATTACTTTAATCTGACGGTCCATATTTAAAAAAAAATCTTTTAAATATAATATATTCTATTTATAAAATAACTTTAATAAAGTATTCTATTTTATATAAAAAGATGTTTCTATTTTATAACGTTAATAATACGAATAAAACAAAACTTCATTATCGCTAAATAATTCATATTATTAACTGACAATAATTGAATCAAACTGAGTGACTTCTCACATAAGCATTAATAATCAATACCGTGTGCTACTATGCAACCACACATATTACTGTACTTTTACTACCGAGTAGTTCAACAGTATCAACGGTAAAACTTCCGTCGTTATTTTTAATAAAATATTTTTGTCGTTTTCTCAATCCGACAATAATTCCGTTGTGGGGTCTACCAATAATTGTATCGTTGTACGAATATTTCTTGTTAAAACGAATATTCCCCGACCAATCGAATATTATATAACAACTTGCGTGTAAGACCCCAACTTTTATAAATAAAGATGAATTTTTTTTATAAATATCATTTTTGAATATTATGGAGTTAATTTGATATAATGTTATAGTTGTGGGTAAATTTATAAATTTTGCAAAGTACGCAAGTTGTTATATAATATTCGATTGGTCGGGGAATATTCGTTTTAACAGGGAATATTCGTACAACGACACAATCATTGGTGGACCCCACAACGGAATTATTGTCGGATTGAGAAAACGACAAAAAAAAAAATATTTTATTAAAAATAACGGCGGAAATTTTACCATTGTTGCTGTTGAACTACTCGGTAGTAAAAGTACAGTAATACGTGTGGTTGCATAGTAGCACACGGTATTGATTATTAATGCTTATGTGAGAAGTCACTCAGTTTGATTCTATTATTGTCAGTTAATAATATGAATTATTTAGCGATAATGACGTTTTGTTTTATTCGTATTATTAACGTAATAAAACAGAAACATCTTTTTATATAAAACAAAATACTTTATTAAAGTTATTCTATAAATAGAATATATTTTATTTTATTTAAAAGATTTTTCTTTAAATATGGACCGTCAGATTAAAGTAATCAATCTGGACCGTTCATGGATTAGTTACTATGCATTCTATTTTTCTATAAATAGCAGCTCATTCCTTCATTATTTCTTACGAATTCACTGAACTCTAGAGAGAGAAACTATAGAGAGAAACTATAGAGAGAGAGAAGAAGAGTATTCTGCTACTACTTCCTTACTTCAGCTCTTCTTTAAAACGGTAGGGAATATTATTTCTTTTATATTCATGAAGAGAACTTCTGTTATTCCATTTGTTATTATTCTGTTGGAATAACCAGTATACGCGGTCCACCCTATACTTGGTGACATTCTTCTATTATTCTGTTGGAACATCCTGTCTGTGTGTTTTACACCGGACCTGGTTCCGTTTATTATTCTGTTGGAACATCCTGTCTGTGTGTTTTACACCGGACCTGGTTCCGTTTATTATTCTGTTGGAACATCCTGTCTGTGTGTTTTACACCGGACCTGGTTCCGTTTTATTATTATTCTGTTGGAATATCCTGTCTGTGTGTTCTACACCGGACCTGGTTCCATTATTTATTATTCTGTCGGAATATCCTGTCTGTGCGTTTACGCCGGACCTGGTTCCATTATTTATTAATCTATTGGAATAACCTGTCTGTGCGGTCTATCGCATGCATGGTGATTTCTTTTGTTATTCAATTCTTTATTGTACTCAGTTGGTTAAGTTTTGACGTCTATACTCCATGAAATTTGTGGAATATCCTTGATAGTTGCGTTTCATCCAGTATCTTTTCAAGAAAATATTCTTCTAAGCATTCTTGAATTTTACTCCACAATGCAGTATCATGTTGACAATTTGGACGTTGTTAATTCCTGGATAAATTAATTCTTGAACTTGTTTTATTGAATTCTTATATCATTGTCATCATCCTCATGATTATAAAATGTTGAAAGTCATCTGTGGCATGTAGTGCATAGATGGACTTGGTATGATTATGACCAGGGATTATTCGGTATAATCATGACCGTAATGTTACGAATGATGTGGTAAATGTCCTCATTGGCCCGTAGTGCATTGATGGACAGTTGTTGGCATGATCATGACCATTAATGAATACACGAATATCCTTGGCCGTAGTGCAGGGGTGATTCGATGATGTGAATTATTTTATTAAGCTGAGTCTCAGCGAACACAGTGTTGAAAAACCTTTTAAATCATAAAAGATAGTAGAGTTTATTTTCTACTTGACTCTTTTAATGGATTGCTTATTCCGCTACAGTTAAACTTGATGTCTATTATATTTTATCAGTTTAACATTGTTGAAGGCTAATGATAATTTATTCTGCATTATCTTAGTCATAATATTTCTTACTGGGCTAGTTGAGCTCACCCTTTCTTTCACTGTTCTCTTCAGGAAATGAGAACGTAGCTGGGACAAGTCGGGGTACGGAGTGATGGTCCGAATGATAGTATTAGTTAGTAGTCCTCACTATTCTATGTAATGGCGTGTTAATAAATGTAATGAGGACTCCTTTTGAGTATGAATACTCTCTAGAAGATAATATTTGTATTCAAACTCACAGTTTATGTTTTGTCGTATTGTACACGACAGATGTATTAATCAGTTGTATTTGTATTCTGTACTATGTATCTGACGACCCAAGATGGGTGATGTATACCTAATTTGGGGGCGTCACAGTTGGTATCAGAGCTTAGGGATATGATCCCTGGCTAAGATGTGAGAATAGAACTAGGAGGGGAGAGACGGGGAATTCCTTCGCTAGTATGACATACCTAAGTTTATTTGCATGGTATTTAATTGGTCGGTCATAATATAAGGATAATATATGACATATCAATTAATTTTTATTTTGTGGCAGTATCTGAAAATGGCATCTGAGAATGTTGAGAATAGCAATGGAGCACAGACGACTGATGATTCACCACATATCACTAATCAGGATAATGTGCATCAGGAAGGTGACAATCCTCATGCAAACAACAACACTGACCAAATGATGAATGATCAAATGTTCAGAGGCTTTATGCAATTCATGCAACAACAGGTGAAAGCGGCTCCTGTCCACAACGTAGGTTGAAATACTGGAAACTCTCAGGCGGTCACCGCTAAACAGTTTAAGGAGCTGGGACCACCGGAGTTTAAGGGAGAACCCAAACCACTTGTAGCTGAAACATGGATAAAGCAGATCACCAAGATATTTGATGTCTTGGGTTGCTCCGAGGAGCAAAAGGTTCCCTTTGCCGCCTTTATGTTGCGAGGAGAGGCAGATTACTGGTGGGAATCGATAAAGCGTACTCAACCTGCCGCATTAAAGATGTCTTGGGAGAAGTTCCAAGATCTGTTTAACGACAAATACTTTCCCGAGAGTATTCGTCACATGAAGGAGGTGGAGTTCATCAAATTGGAGCAGAATAATATGACCGTGTCGCAGTACGAGGCAAAATTTGCGGAGTTATCCCGGTTTGCGTCCCACCTGGTGGATAATGAAGAAAGAATGACGCAGATGTTTTTAAGAGGTTTGAAGCCGGAGATACGTCAACATCTTGTTTCTCATAAACTGTGTTTGTATTCAGAATACTCTTCTTCTCTCTCTCTATAGTTTCTCTCTATAGTTTCTCTCTCTAGAGTTCAGTGAATTCGTAAGAAATAATGAAGGAATGAGCTGCTATTTATAGCAAAATAGAATGCATAGTAACTAATCCATGAACGGTCCAGATTGATTACTTTAATCTGACGGTCCATATTTAAAGAAAAATCTTTTAAATAAAATAAAATATATTCTATTTATAGAATAACTTTAATAAAGTATTTTGTTTTATATAAAAAGATGTTTCTGTTTTATTACGTTAATAATACGAATAAAACAAAACGTCATTATCGCTAAATAATTCATATTATTAACTGACAATAATAGAATCAAACTGAGTGACTTCTCACATAAGCATTAATAATCAATACCGTGTGCTACTATGGACCGTTCATGGATTAGTTACTATGCATTCTATTTTGCTATAAATAGCAGCTCATTCCTTCATTATTTCTTACGAATTCACTGAACTCTAGAGAGAGAAACTATAGAGAGAAACTATAGAGAGAGAGAAGAAGAGTATTCTGAATACAAACACAGTTTATGAGAAACAAGATGTTGACGTATCTCCGGCTTCAAACCTCTTAAAAACATCCGCGTCATTCTTTCTTCATTATCCACCAGGTGGGACGCAAACCGGGATAACTCCGCAAATTTTGCCTCGTACTGCGACACGGTCATATTATTCTGCTCCAATTTGATGAACTCCACCTCCTTCATGTGACGAATACTCTCGGGAAAGTATTTGTCGTTAAACAGATCTTGGAACTTCTCCCAAGACATCTTCAGTGCGGCAGGTTGAGTACGCTTTATCGATTCCCACCAGTAATCTGCCTCTCCTCGCAACATAAAGGCGGCAAAGGGAACCTTTTGCTCCTCGGAGCAACCCAAGACATCAAATATCTTGGTGATCTGCTTTATCCATGTTTCAGCTACAAGTGGTTTGGGTTCTCCCTTAAACTCCGGTGGTCCCAGCTCCTTAAACTGTTTAGCGGTGACCGCCTGAGAGTTTCCAGTATTTCCACCTACGTTGTGGACAGGAGCCGCTTTCACCTGTTGTTGCATGAATTGCATAAAGCCTCTGAACATTTGATCATTCATCATTTACTTTAATCTGACGGTCCATATCTAAAGAAAAATCTTTTAAATAAAATATAATATATTCTATTTATAGAATAACTTTAATAAAGTATTCTGTTTTATATAAAAAGATGTTTCTGTTTTATTACGTTAATAATACGAATAAAACAAAACGTCATTATCGCTAAATAATTCATATTATTAACTGACAATAATAGAATCAAACTGAGTGACTTCTCACATAAGCATTAATAATCAATACCGTGTGCTACTATGCAACCACACATATTACTGTACTTTTACTACCGAGTAGTTCAACAGTAACAATGGTAAAATTTCCGCCGTTATTTTTAATAAAATATTTTTGTCGTTTTCTCAATCCGACAATAATTCCGTTGTGGGGTCCACCAATGATTGTGTCGTTGTACGAATATTCCCTGTTAAAACGAATATTCCCCGACCAATCGAATATTATATAACAACTTGCGTACTTTACAAAATTTATAAATATTAACCACAACTATAACATTATATCAAATTAACTCCATAATATTCAAAAATGATATTTATAGAAAATTCATCTTTATTTATAAAAGTTTGGGTCTTACAGCGCCGTCGTACGAATATTCCCCGACAGGAAGAATATTCCACGACCAAACGAATATTCCCCGACAACAATGAATATTTTATAACCACCTGCTTATTTGAAATATTTGCGCATTTTACCCATAACTAACCTCATTAATCAATTTAACACTTACTATTTCAAAATAATAAATAGAGGGAATTTAAATTTTATTTATTAATAATATGGGGTCATGATTGTACCGAATAATCTCTGGTCATAATCATACCAAGTCCATCTATGCACTACAGGCCATAGATGACTTTCAACATTTTATAAACATGAGGATGATGACAATGATATAAGAATTCAATAAAACAAGTTCAAGAATTAATTTATCCAAGAATTAACAACATCCAAATTGTCAACATGATACTGCTTTGTGGAGTAAAATTCAAGAATACTTAGAAAAATATTTTCATGAAAAGATACTGGATGAAACGCAATTATCAAGGATATTCCACAAATTTCATGGAGTATAGAAGTCAAAACTTAACCAACTGAGTATAATAAAGAATGGAATAACAAAAGAAATCACCATGCATGCGATAGACTGCACAGACATGTTATTCCAATAGAATAATAAATAAGGGAACCAGGTCCGGCGTAAAACGCACAGACAGGATATTCCAACAGAATAATAATAAAGACGGAACCAGGTCCGGTGTAAAACACACAGACATGATGTTCCAACAGAATAATAATAAAGACGGAACCAGGTCTGGTGTAAAACACACAGACAGGATGTTCTAACAGAATAATAATAAAGACGGAACCAGGTCCGGTGTAAAACACACAGACAGGATGTTCTAACAGAATAATAATAAAGACGGAATCAGGTCCGGTGTAAAACACACAGACAGGATGTTCCAACAGAATAATAGAAGAATGTCACCAAGTATAGGGTAGACCGCATATACATGTTATTCCAACAGAATAATAAGAAATTGAATAACAACAGTTCTCTTCATGAATAAGAAAGAATAACACCCCTTACCGTTTTAAAGAAGAACTGAAATAAGGAAGTAGTTAAGTAGCAGAATACTTTTCTTCTCTCTCTCTCTATAGTTTCTCTCTATAGTTTCTCTCTCTAGAGTTCAGTGAATTCGTAAGAAATAATGAAGGAATGAGCTGCTATTTATAGAAAAATAGAATGCATAGTAACTAATCCATGAACGGTCCAGATTGATTACTTTAATCTGACGGTCCATATCTAAAGAAAAATCTTTTAAATAAAATATAATATATTCTATTTATAGAATAACTTTAATAAAGTATTCTATTTTATATAAAAAGATTTTTCTGTTTTATTACGTTAATAATACGAATAAAACAAAACTTCATTATCGCTAAATAATTCATATTATTAATTGACAATAATTGAATCAAACTGAGTGACTTCTCACATAAGCATTAATAATCAATACCGTGTGCCACTATGCAACCACACGTATTACTGTACTTTTACTACCGAGTAGTTCAACAGTATCAATGTTAAAACTTCCGTCGTTATTTTTAATAAAATATTTTTGTCGTTTTCTCAATCCGACAATAATTCTGTTGTGGGGTCCACCAATAATTGTGTCGTTGTACGAATATTCCCTGTTAAAACGAATATTCCCCGACCAATCGAATATTATATAACAACTTGCGTACTTTGCAAAATTTATAAATATTACCCACAACTATAACATTATATCAAATTAACTCCATAATATTCAAAAATGATATTTATAGAAAATTCATCTTTATTTATAAAAATTGGGGTCTTACACCCAAGACCAATAGAACTTTCAACACTTGTCTTCACCTGAACCACCAAAGATGTTAGTTGAATTCACAATTCGTATTTATAATAATGTGAATTAACAGTTCCTTCTTGCCACAAAGGCTTAATAGAACGTTTACTCAATATCCTTACCCTAAGGTTTAAGATATTCAAATGTAATAACAATGATCATACCAATCAGTTGTCTATCTTTGCACTACGGGCCAAAGATATTCGACTATAAAACTAATGGTCATGATCATACCAATCAATTGCCTGTTAGTGCACTACGGCCAAAGACATTCAACTGTTAACTAATGGTCATGATCCTGCCAATCACATCATTGAATTATCCATGCACTACGGCCAAAGATATTTGTTAGTATCACTAGTGGTCATGATCATGTCATACACCTGTCCATCTTCGCACTACGGGTCAAAGCTATCAAACAACAGATCATCTTTGCACTACATGCCAAAGATATTCAACAACATATCATCTTTACACTACAGGCCAAAGATATATAATTGTAAAACCAATAACCAACAGTATAATAAAGAATGAAATAATAAAAAAATTTCACCATGTATGCAGTACTTCGCATAGATAGGTTATTCCAACATAATAATAAAGAATGGAATAACAGAAGAATTTCAACATGCGTGCGTAATCCACACAGACAGGCTATTCCAACATAATAATAAATAATGGAACCAGGTCATGCGTAAACGAACAGACAGGATATTCCAACAGAATAATAAAGAATTGAATAACAACAGACTTCACCAGGTATACGGTAATCCGCGTATACAGGTTATTCCAACAGAATAATAAAGAATTGAATAACAACAGACTTCACCAGGTATACGGTAAACCGCGTATACAGGTTATTCCAACAGAATAATAAATACAGAATAATAAAGACGAAATAATATAAGGATTTTACCAAGTACAGGGTATGCCGCGTATACAGGTTATGTATAGGATATGCCTCGTATACAGGTTATTCCAACAAAATAATAAAGAATGGAATAACATAAGGATTTCATCAAGTATAGGGTATGTCACGTATACAGGTTATGTATAGGGTATGCCTCGTATACATGTTATTCCAACAGAATAATAAAGAATGGAATAACATAAGAATTTCTTCATGAATAAGAAAGAATAACACCCCTTACGGGTACAACAAATAATAACCCTTACTATAATAATATACCTTTACCTTTCAAATAAGAGTATTCCGACTAGTAGGGCGATGATATACTCCAAAAAAACTTGCACTACTCTCAAAGTTTTTTAAACTCTAAAGAAATACGCTTAAGATTATAGAAGAAGAATTCTCTCTATAGTTTCTCTCTCTAGAGTTTCAGTGAATTCATCAGAAATAATGAAGGAATGAGCTTCTATTTATAGAAGAATGGAATGAATAGTAACCAACCCATGAACGGTCCAGATTGATTTACTTTAATCGGACGGTACATATTTAAAGCAAAATCTTTTAAATAAAATATAATATATTCTAATTATTACCTAATAAAATAAATAACTTTATAAAAGTATTTTGTTTTATATAAAAAGATTTTACTATGCAAAACACTATGCAACAGTATGCATAATAAAATATAATATATTCTATTTATAGAATAACTTTAATAAAGTATTCTGTTTTATATAAAAAGATTTTATTATGTAAAATACTATGCACAATAGAATATAATATATTCTATTTATAGAATAACTTTAATAAAGTATTCTGTTTTATATAAAAAGATTTTATTATGCAAAACACTATGCATAATAGAATATAATATATTCTATTTATAGAATAACTTTATAAAAGTATTCTGTTTTATATAAAAAATATTTACTATTATAATTTCAACCAACGGTCTGAAAAATTAGTACATCTCTTCATGGAATAATATTATACCCAAAAATAATTTGGACCGAAAATAAATATATTGTTCGGATGAATAGTAACTTGTGAATAGTAACTCATAAATAGTACACCGACACAAAAAGTGCCCCAAATACTCGAGTGAACAATACTAGAGTAAATAGTAACCGGAAATTTTATGACAACTTATTTACTTTGAAAAATTTTCATATATCACCCTTAACTTTAAACTTTTATCAATTTAACTATTTATCAAAATAGAAAAATTTAATACTTTTATTTCATAAAATTTGGGGTCTCACAATCTCCCCTACTTATGAAATTTTGCCCTCAAAATTTACGTACGTACCTGATATTCGAAGAGATTAGAATACATTGCTTTCTTTTCAGATTGTACCTTCCCGGTTATGTCCTCTCTATCATAATTTTCCATTGCTCATCTCCTGTATTTCAGATATCATTCTAGAATATATCTTCAAAATAAAGGTTAATTGACATATCACAATTTGTCAACTTATCAAGTAAAAATTTTAGCTTAGGTAAGTCATACACTAGCGAAGTATATTACTCGTCTCTCCCCTCCTAGTTCTAAACTCATATCTCCGCCAGCGACCATATCCCTAAACTCTGTTACCAATTGTGACGCCCCAAAAATAGGTCCACACGACCCATTCTGAGTCGCCAGATATCACATTATAAAAAATAAATACAAACTTCATTTATACAACTGTTGAACTGTCGTGCAGAGTACGACAACAGTTAACTGTGAGTTTTAATACAATATTATCTCGTAGAAAGTATCCAAACTCAAATTATTACAATGCCATATAAAAATACAGCAGCAAATATTTGAAGACCACAAAGAAGAACAAGAAGATTACTATCATATTCATTCTAATGAGGTGCACTTTTGGCGCTTTCAAAGTCGCTATTGTTGTTCACCAAAATCAATTATTAAGTGACGTATAAAATACGACACCCACATCTTAGGTCCTCAATACAATTATATATTGTACGTCATGTCATTTTATAATGTATTGATAAACTCCGACAGTCTCGGACCATCACACTATTTCTCTGTTATCCCCGCTCGACCCAGCTACACTCTTATTACCTGAAAGGAGTTGTGAAGCGAAAAGGGTGAGCACAAATAGCCCAATAAAGAATATCATGGCTAAGATAATTAATTTATCAACAATCTTTATCAGAATAAATCAGAGATTTAGAACATATGGTAGATAATAAAAGTTTTTAACCATAATTGCAGCGGAATCAACAATCCCTCAGAAGAGTCAAGTAGAACATAATGTCTACTATCTCCTCTAGATTAAAAGCCCATCGTTGATAATTTATTCCTGTAATACTCATCAACAGTTTTTTGTTATACCCAAGATAAATAGAACTTTCAACACTTGTCTTCACCTGAACCACCAAAGATGTTAGTTAAATTCACAATTCATATTTATAATAATGTGAATTAACAGTTCCTTCTTGCCACAAAGGCTTAGTAGAACGTTTACTCAATATCCTTACCCCAAGGTTGAAGATATTCAAATGTAATAACAATGATCATACCAATCAGTTGTCTATCTTTGCACTACGGGCCAAAGATATTCAACTATAAAACTAATAGTCATGATCATACCAATCAATTGCATGTCAATGCACTACGACCAAAGACATTCAACTGTTAACTAATGGTCATGATCTTGCCAATCACATCATTAAATTATCCATGCACTACGGCCAAAGATATTCGTTAGTATCACTAGTGGTCATGATCATGTCATACACATGTCCATCTTCGCACTACGGGTCAAAGCTATCAAACAACAGATTATCTTTGCACTACATGCCAAAGATATTCAATAACATATCATCTTTACACTACAGGCCAAAGATATACAATTGTAAAACCAAAAACCAACAGTATAATAAAGAATGAAATAGTAAAAGAATTTCACCATGTATGCAGTACTTCGCATAGATAGGTTATTCCAACATAATAATAAAGAATGGAATAACAGAAGAATTTCAACATGCGTGCGTAATCCGCACAGATAGGTTATTCCAACAGAATAATAAATAATGGAACCAGGTCATGCGTAAACGCACAGACAGGATATTCCAGCAGAATAATAAAAAATTGAATAACAACAGACTTCACCAGGTATACGGTAATCCGCGTATACAGGTTATTCCAACAGAATAATAAAGAATTGAATAACAATAGACTTCACCAGGTATACGGTAAACCGCGTATACAGGTTATTCCAACAGAATAACAAATACAGAATAATAAAGACGGAACCAGGTCCGGTGTAAAATACACAGACAGGATATTCCAACAGAATAATAAAGACGGAATAATAAAAGGATTTTACCAAGTATAGGGTATGCCGCGTATACAGGTTATGTATAGGGTATGCCTCGTATACAGGTTATTCCAACAGAATAATAAAGAATGAAATAACATAAGGATTTCTTCATGAATAAGAAAGAATAACACCCCTTACGGGTACAACAAATAATATTTCTTACTATAATAATATCTCTTTACCTTTTAAATAAGAGTATTCCGACTAGAATAATAAAGATGGAATAATATAAAGATTTCACCAAGTATAGGGTATGCCGCGTATACAGGTTATGTATAGGGTATGCCTCGTATACAGGTTATTCCAACAGAATAATAAAGAATAGAATAACATAAGAATTTTACCAAGTACAGGTTATACCGCGTATACAGGTTATGTATAGGGTATGCCTCGTATACAGGTTATTCCAACAAAATAATAAAGAATGGAATAATATAAGGATTTCTTCATGAATAAGAAAGAATAACACCCCTTACGGGTACAACAAATAATATTTCTTACTATAATAATATCCATTTACCTTTTAAATAAGAGTATTCCGACTAGTAGGGCGAGGATATACTCCAAGAAAATTTGCACTACTCTCAAAGTTTTCTTAAACTCTAAAGAAATACGCTCGAGATTATAGAAGAAGAATTCTCTCTATAGTTTCTCTCTCTAGAGTTTCGGTAAATTCGTCAGAAATAATTAAGGAATGAGCTTCTATTTATACAAGAATGGAATGAATAGTAACCAACCCATGAACGGTCCAGATTGATTTACTTTAATCGGACGGTCTATATTTAAAGTAAAATCTTTTAAATAAAATATAATATATTCTAATTATTACCTAATAAAATAAATAACTTTATAAAAGTATTTTGTTTTATATAAAAATATTTTACTATGCAAAACTGTGAAATCCTAAATTTTATGAAATAAAAGTATTCAATTTTTTTATTTTGGTAAATAGTTAAATTGATAAAAGTTTAAAGTTAAGGGTGATATGTGAATTTTTTTTTAAAGTAAGCAAGTTGTCATAAAATACCCGGTAGTAAAAGTACAGTAATATGCGTGATTGCATAGTAGCACACGATATTAATTATTGATGCTTATGTAAGAAGTCACTTAGTTATACTCAATTATTGCTACAGTAATTGCTGCATCATATCTCTCATATTATTGATTCAAGTATTGTCACAGTATCATCTGCATTATATGATATGTTATTAAATCAATAATTGAGACGAAAAAGTTATTGATATTATTAAATTGTAATATTTAAAATATCTAGAAATTCTGTCAAGGAGAGGTTAGATAATCTAATTGCGTGTCAATAGGGAGAAATCCTTATCGGAAAGCCCCCCTTTTTCCTGGGAACGACTTGGTTGATAAATATTGTGAGTTATGATATTAATAATGAATGTTATTAAAAATTAAAGTTGTGTTCGGAGTTGAATTTGGAGACGCAGACGTGATATTCGAGTCCGGAGCAGTGAAATTAGTAAAAATAGACTATAAACACAAAATTTTTCGGGGTTGACTTTTTGGTCAAAAAGTCAACAGTTGACTTTTTCAAAAAAAGTCAAACTTCAAAATTTCAAAATTTATATTGTTGATAAAAATAGTTTCATTATGTTGAAATTATTAGTGTTAGTGAAAATCGATATTTATTTCGATAAAAATTGATATCTGGAGGTTATATTGACCAGTCGGGTAATTAACCGGATAAATAAGTAATTGATTGCTATTAATTCACAAGATTATAACTATTTGTTCACATCTATGTACTATTGATTCACAGTCTTGTTACTATTAGGAGAGTTGGTGCAAGATTGATAATACTTGAATGACTAAGTTAAAAATAGAGGCATAGATGGAGGTACTATACTGTAATTCGTATTTTCACATGTATATAACTATTGAGTCACATGATTTACTATTAGGGGAGGTGGTGAAAGTTTGATAATACTTGTAGGACTAAATTAAAAATGAAGAAAAAGATGAAGGTATTGTACTGTAATATTTCGATCCGCAAAACGTGCAATTATCGAAACTATGTTTTCCTATAAATAGAAGCTCATTCTTCTTCATTTCTCACCAATTCACTAAAGCTATAGAGCAATTATTATAGAAAAATTATAGAAGGAGAAGCTATAGAGAGAAAGAAGAAAAGAAGTATGCTACCTCTCTACTCCAGTATTCAGTTTCTTTCTAAGGTAAGGGATATTATTTGTTGTACTCGTAAGGGGTATTATTTCTTTTGTATTCATGAAGAGAACATCTGTTATTTTATTCTTTATTATTCTACTGGAATAACCAGTAAACGCGGACTACCCTATACTTGGTGACATGCTTCTATTATTTCGTCTTTATTATTATTCTGTTGGAATATCCTGTCTGTGCGTTTTACACCGGACCTGGTTCCGTCTTTATTATTCTGTTGGAACATCCTATCTGTGCGTTTTACGCCGGACCTGGTTCCGTCTTTATTATTCTGTTGGAACATCCTGTCTGTGCGTTTTACGTCGAACCTGGTTCCGTCTTTATTATTCTGTTGGAACACCCTGTCGGTGCGAATTTCGTCTGACCTGGTTTCGTTATTTATTATTCTGTTGGAATAACCTGTCTATACGAAGTACCGCATGCATGGTGATTTCTTTTGTTATTCCATTCTTTATTATTATGTTGGAATAACCTGTTTATGCGAAATACCGCATATATGGTGAAATTCTTCTATTATTCTGTCGGAATATTCTGTCGGTGCGTATTACGCCTGACCTGGTTCCATTAATTATTCTGTTGGGAATAACCTGTCTGTGCGGTCTCTATCGCATGCATGGTGAATCCTTCTGTTATTCTATTCTTTATTATTCTGTTGGAATAACATGTCTATGTGGATTACCACATGCATGGTGAATTATCCTTTGTATTTCATTCCTTATTAAATTGTGAAAATGATCTGTTTACGTGGATTATGATAAAAGTCATAATAAAAGCATTGGACTGATGAAAATCATGGGTATATGTGGTATTAGTAAGTGTTATAATGAGTTATATTGGTTATTATGTGAAAACATGAAAGTTTCTTAGAAATCACAAAGGATTGAAAATCAGATTTTGGTGAAAACGGAACACAAAATTCAATTGACCATATCTCCTAGTATATTTTAAATTTTTGAGTGAGGTCAAGTTCTAGAGTTAGATCTATGAGTTTTGTAGCATCTCCAAGTGGAATCACTGGAAAAGGTGTTGTAGATTTCCGTGTGAACTAATTTTAACAAAGGAGTCAAAAGCTGCCAATATCGAAAAAGCTACTGCCCATGTTTTTAAAAGGGTTGTTTCGGCCACTTAATTTGTGAGAAAAATTCTGGCCTTTTTGGGACATGAAAGTATATGGTATAAAGTACCTCCTGTCCAAAAATGAGCTCATTCTGACTTAAAATGAGCAAGTTATGACCATTTCAATATTTAGATTTTTTCGACGAAAAACGCTATAATCGGAGTTCTATAACTCCGATGAGTATGAAATTTAAACTGGAAGCTCACGTTAACATGTTTAAGATTCTGCCAAGATTTGGAAAGTTTTGGAGTTAAACTTAAGGTAGCTAATTTCTAAAGGAATTAATTAGAAATTATTTTTTGAAAAATAGTAAATGAATTTTAAAAATTCTGAGAAAAATACATGTTCATTATGGGACTATATTTTGCTAAATTCCAAAAAAGAAATATTTTTGAGACTGATTTGGTATTTTTTATGAAAATAGTTTAGTTACAAATATATGAATTAAATATGTTATGTAAAGTAACAAAATTAAAAAATAGGATTTTATGGCTTGGGAATCCTATATAGGATATATACATATTTTTGATGAGGGATTTGATCATTGATGATGAAATATTATGAGTATAACATTTTTAAATGATTAAATGTATTATTTGATAAAATGTAAACAATTGAAATAAATTATTTATAAGTTTAAGAAATGACTAAAATATTATTATTGACATTAGATTATGAGATTATTAGGTGATTGATAACATTTGGTTATTATTGAACGCTGGATAAATTGTATTATAAAAGTTTAATATTTGTCATTTATCTCATTTGATTGATTCTTTATGTCATTGTCATCATCCTCATGCTTATATTATGTTGAAAGTCATTTGTGATCTGTAGTACATATATGGACTTGGTATGATTATGACCACGGATTATTCGGTATAATCATGACCGTAATGTTACAAATGATGTGAAAAAAGTCCTCATTGGCCCGTAGTGCATTGATGGACAGTTTTTGGTATGATTATGGCTATGAATTCTCTTCGGCCAAGGATGCAAAGATAAATTATTTTATGGCATGATCAGGACCGTTGATGAAAACACGATTATCTTTGGCACGTAGTGCACAGATAATTCATGGTCGTGATACTAAAGAATATCCTTGGCCTGTAGTGCAGGGATGATTCGATGATGTGGATTAATTATTGAGCTGAGTCTTAGCTGTAAGACCCCAGCTTATTAATGAATAAAATCAAATTTTCTCTAAATATTATTATGAATAATAAGGGGTTAATTTTATATAATACTTTGGTTATGGGTGAAATGTGCAAATTTTACAAAATAAGCAAGTGGTTATAAAATATTCATTTTGTCGGGGAATATTCGTTTAGAATATTCTTGCTGTCGGGAAATATTCATACGACGGCGCAGCCTTGTGTGGGCCCCATAACGGAAAGCGATTGGATAAAGAAAACGACAAGTATAAGTTGTTTATAATTAACGGCGTAGTTGTTACTGTTAATACTGTTGGAATACCTGCTGGTTAAAATACAGTAGCACACGGTATTGCACCAATTATTGATTCTTACAAAAGAAGGCACTACTCAATAATTGTTATAGTAGTTATTGTTCAATATTTTATTTTATTGATTCAATAATTGCTGCATTGATATTTTATATTATTGTTGTTTCAATAATTGTCACTGCACAGTATTTTCCATTATCAGATCAATAATTCATATTATTTGAATAATATTATTAGATAACATTATTGGCAATGTCTAAAAAGTTCTGTCTAAGGAGAGGTTTGGTCATCTAATTGCGCGCCAGTAAAGAGAAATCCTTATTGGAAAGCCCCCTCTTTCCTGAGAACGACCTGGTTGTCATAAATGTGATTCAGTAATATTATTTGTGAATAATTAATTATTGATTCATATGATAAGGAAATATTTATTTTTTGTGGATATAAATAAGGGATATATTTTTGTGGTTAAAAATGAAGGAGTTAATGTTGAAGTTTTTATCAGTATTTTTGTCAGAATGGAGGTATTAAAAATCAGAATTTTTGAGATATTTTGTGGGAGTTATAATTTTTAATCCGACCATTGGATCGTGGTAATTTTTGAATATGTTATACATATATAAGTTGAGTATATGTCCACAAATTTGAACAGTTAAAAATGAATGTATGATTTATTATGAATTTTACGAGATGACTAGTTCAGAAATTATTGAATTTTCGGAGTTAATCATTTTGATAGAAAATTCTAGAATTGGTGGGCCCCACTCTTGGTTGGTGAAGAAATGTGCTGAGATTTTTATTCAAATATGGTGGGTGAGAATAGTAGCAGGTAAAGCCATCAGGTTGCAGGTTAAGTCTGCTTCGGCGTGCTAACATTTTTCTATAAATAGAGGGCTAAGTTAGAATTGAAAATCGCACCAGAAACAAGTTTTCTCTCTTTCTATCTCTATATTATTGAGTGTATTTTGTGAGTATTTAGATACTTTAAGAGTTTCTATTCATCAGAGCAAGTTTCTTTCAGCCTTATACCGGTATTCCGACCAGAAGTACTGATATTTTGAGGTAAGGGCTATTATTTTCTTCTTAAATGATATTATTTTCTTCAATATCATTATGCTGAAATATCAACATGAGTTTTTATCAAATTTAGAACTTTTTGTGTCGGGGTTACTATTCATGTATATGTTACTATTCACGTATACGGCACTATTCACGAATACGGCACTATTCACAGAAAAATAAAATTTTCCCTTTTTGTCCAAGATGTCTATTATGGATACTATCTTTGATTGTATCCATGTTTTGATCTTTATTTTTGAATTCTGCTTCACAATTGATTATTATGAAGTATTATTGATCTTGGATAAACTGTTATACGAATCCCTACTATTTGTCCTTCTGTCTCACTGGATTTGTTTTCTTTAAGATATTTTTCATCATCCTCAGTCCTAAATGATGATATTACTGAATATCTTTGGCCTGTAGTGCAAAGATGTATGATTACTTGATGAATATCTTTGGCCTGTAGTGCAAAGATGAACAGGAATTGAGATGAACATGACTGACAGGTGATACAAATGAATATCTTTGGCCTGTAGTGCAGAGATGAATATTTGGATAAAGATGATTATGAATTGATGTTACAGGGATAAAATATTGATGATGGACTTTTAAATCTTAGAAGATAGTAGAATTCAGTCTCTGCTTGACTCTTCTAATGGTTTGATGTTTCCGCTGCAGTTATTGATCTAAAACTTGTTGTCGATTATATTCTATCAGATTTTTCTCTGTTGAATACTAATGATAATTTGTTGTATATTATCTTAGTCATAATATTCTTTACTGGGCTAGTTGAGCTCACCCTTTTCCTTTTTGTTCCATTTTTCTTTTAAGGAGGTGAGAACATAGCAGGATCTAGTCGGGGTATGGAGTGATGGTTCAAGAAAGATGTTTTAGCAGTCCTCACTATTTCTGTAAAATAGTGTTTGAATAATTGTATTGAGGACTTATTTGAGTGTGGATATTGTCTAGAAGATAATATTTGTATTTAAACTCACAGTATGTGTTGTCGTATTTTGCACGACTATTGTATTATTGAAGTTGTAGTTTGTTTTCTGTACCATGTATTTGGAGACTCAGAATGGGTGTTGTATACCTATTTTTGGGGCGTCACATCAGCAATGAAATATTAATTCATGGATGTGATAATAATGAATATCCTTGGTCGTAGTGCATGGATAATTCATGGATGTGATATTAACGAATATCCTTGGCAGTAGTGCAGGGGTGATTCGATGATGTGGATTATTTATTAAGCTGAGTCTCAGTATTATTGGTTTTATAGTTGTATATCTTTGGTCTGTAGTGCAAAGATGAATTTATTAGTATGATTATGAGCAGGAATTGTGATTTGGTATAACCATAATTTGTGATATTTCAGGTGAAGATAGGTGATGAGAATTATCTTCGTTCTGGGTGCGAAAAGGGAATTCAGAATCACAATTATGATTATGAGTTATTCATATGATTGTGGACAGGAATTGTTGATTGATGTTACAGGGATAAAACATTATTGGTGGACTTTTAACATGAAGAAGATAATAGACCTGATGGTCTATTTGACTCTTTTAATGGATTGCTCGTTCCGCTACAACTATGGTTGAAAAGTTTTATCATTTACCATATGTTCTAAATCTCTGAGTTATTATTGATGAAAACTATTGATAATGTAATTATCTTTAGTCATGATATTCTTTACTGGGCTAGTTGTGCTCACCATTTTTCTTCACAATTCCTTTCAGGTAATAAAAGTGTAGCTGGGTCAAGCGGGGATAACAGGAAAATAGTGTGATGGTCCAAGACTGTCGAAGTTTCTCAATACATTATAAAACGGCATGACATGCAACAGATAATTATATTGAAGACCTAATATGTGTGTGTCATATTTTATACGTCACTTAATAATTGATTTTGGCGAACAACAATAAGGTGATGAGAACCCGACCTTGAAAGCGTCAAAAGTGAACCTCATTAGAATGAATATGATAGTAATCTTCTCGTTCTTCTTTGGGGTCTTAAAATATTTGCTGCTGTATTTTATATGGCATTGTAACAATTTGAGTTTGGATACTGTCTACGAGACAATATTGTATTAAAACTCACAGCTCTCTTGTTGTATAAATAAGATTGTATTTGTATTCTGTACCATGTATTTGGCGACTCAGAATAGGTGATGTATACCTATTTTGGGGGTGTCACAAAAACACTATACAACACTATGCATAATAAAATATAATATATTATATTTATAGAATAACTTTAATAAAGTATTCTGTTTTATATAAAAAGATTTTACTATGTAAAATACTATGCACAATAGAATATAATATATTCTATTTATAGAATAACTTTAATAAAGTATTCTGTTTTATATAAAAAGATTTTACTATGCAAAATACTATGCATAATAAAATATAATATATTCTATTTATAGAATAACTTTATAAAAATATTTTGTTTTATATAAAACACTTTTACTATTATAATTTCAACCAACGGTCTGAAAAATTAGTACATCTTTTCATGGAATAATATTGTACCCAAAAATGATTTGGACCGAAAATAAATATATTGTTCGGGTGAATAGTAACTCGTGAATAGTAACTCATAAATAGTACTTCGACACAAAAAGTGCCCCAAATACTCGAGTAAACAATACTAGAGTAAATAGTAACCGGGAATTTTATGACAACTGGTCTACTTTGAAAAATTTTCACATATCACCCTTAACTTTAAACTTTTATCAATTTAACTATTTACCAAAATAGAAAAATTGAATACTTTTATTTCATAAAATTTGGGGTCTCACAGAGAAATACAGAGAGGAACTCGTCGGGGCGAGTTCGTTAAGCCTGTTAACTTCGCCGGGGCAAACTCCTTAATATTCCAAATCTGCAGAGCGGCGCGGCCGCGCTGCTTTTGGCCTGGAATATGGTGCGGCTGCTCGTAACCCAGAAAATTGAATCTTTCCCTTTTAATCTTCTGGTTCAGCACGTCCATTTGAGACATCTTCATGAGCTTCATATGCTTGGATTCCCACCTAACCATCTTTGAAGTTGATCCAACCTCATTCCAAGCTTCGTCAATCAATCCCCATGATGAACTCCTTGTCGCGTAGTTCAAATTCTCTCCTTGTTGTCCAATTGAGTTGAACTCTAAATATAGCATTTTTGAATGAATCTCAACCCAATTACTTGAAATCATTCGTTGACTTCCCGGAACTCGAATTGTTGTTGTCAAATGACCACAACCACAAGACATTTGACAAAACAAGTCAAAGAGTTTTTTTTGTCTAATCACCAAGAAATCAAATAATTCACTTGCATAGTCTACTAGAATGTCTTGTGGCAAGATCAGGCTCGCGTCAAACAACAGGGTAGAGAAATTCTGGGGCGAGTTCGTTGACTTCCTGACCACGACCACAAGACATTCCTAAGGCATCCAAGAACATAAAGGAAGACATCATGGAGGAGTGTCGTAAGGGATTGGAGGATATTTGGATGCAGATACCAAATACTTCTAAGGAGCAAAAGGAACAAGTTTAGCCGAGGGAGGAAGAAGATATAATTGAATATGCAGTCCAAATAGAGCTATTGGGTTCTAGTGTTCACGATGATATCCATGTTCAAAAGCAAGTTGGTGAACAATTGAAAGAAAGTGGTCACGAAGATGAGTTTGTAAAAGTAAATACATGTGAAAATAATCGACAAAAAGAAAGTATTCAAAAGATTGATATTGCAAAAAAATGATTGAAAAGGGTGAGAGAGAAAAGAAAGAGAGAGATTGAAAAAATGAGTTTGAAAACAAACGAGAGGGTGAACATAAAGAAGAGAGAAGAAATATGTGACTATGAAAAAGAGAGTGAGTTGGAAAGTGATTTGTATTTTGAAAAGCCAATAAATGTATATTCGTACAAGATGACGCTTTTGAATACTAACAAGGATAACTTTTCTTTGTCTAGTTCTGTTTGTTTCTTGTGCAGGTTGTTGATGATATACCCCGAGTTATCCTTCCGTACCGCTTAGCTAATAGTATTCCCGAGGAGACGACGGAGTCACCGAGGCGGGTTGGAGAGTTGGTGAAGGTGGGTATCTTGAGAGAAGGCATGATTTTGTGTGTTAATTATGAGATCATAGTACCTAAGCATGATGGGACAACGAATTTGTGCATCGATTTTGAATTAGTTAACAAGTATCGTTATTCTTTTCTTTGTTTAGATAATATGTTTGATAAATTGCATAATACTTGTGTTTTATCTAGATGTAATGATCATGTGATGACAAACCCTAATCAATTTAGCATGAGAAAATGTGATAAATGGGAAATTATTTTATCATGTGAATTGTATAGATTGATAGTTATTTTTGTTAGATTAACAAATACATCTGGTATTTTCATGAGTTATTTAAAACATGTTTTACATGCTTCAATTGGGAAATTTGTGTTTAGTTATTTTGATGGTAGAATCATCTTTATCATAAACTATGGCGTATATTTAATCTTTGTTGAGTTAGTTTATGATCATGATATATATTCTCGTTTTCAATTTTCGTACTTGCATGAAATTCATTCTAGGTTTTCTTATCCATATGTTGAGTTAGGTTTTCATGCTAGTCAATCTTTACATAAGATTTCGTTAGTTAACAATGGTAGTAATCATGTTGTTTCGTTAGAGCAATCTTCATTACATGATTTGTTATCATATGGTTCTGATTCGAGAAGTGTTTATCGATCATCAAGATGGGTTGAGATATGAGTTATTTGCATTTTTAGTTAGTTCACTTGGATTAGCTAGAGCATGACATACTTCCATGAGGTTGTTGAATCATATTTTACATTCGATCATGGAAAAACTTGTTATTATCTGTTTTGATGATATTACAGTTTTTGTCAAAATTTTAGAAAATTCTTTAGCATATGTTGAGTTTATTTATCATGATAAATATGCTATTGAGTTTTCATTATGTGAAGTGGATTGTGACCTTTTTACTCCGTTGACAACATTAGTTGATCTTGAATGTGTTAATGCCAATGGAAAGAGGAAGGTTGGTTGTGTTTTGTAGATTCGTGATAAGATCATATTCATCGAGGGACTCATGGATCGTGCAATTCAATTCGATTCATGCATTAAGAGTCTACAAAGAAATGTTTTGAATATTATTCTAATAAACTATACAAGTGAATTATTTTATTTCTTGGTGATTAGACAAAAAGAACTTGTTGACTTGTTTTATTTTGTGTTTAATCCAAAAATTCAAGAAAGCATGCGGTTGCAATGTGACAAGTTTCGAATATTGATATTTGACCCAAGTGCATTGAAGGATGTGTTTCTGCGAAGGGTCAAGATCATCATATTGGTTTTTTATCCGGGAATTCGTACAAGGATGGCTATGCTGCATAAAGAGTTCTTTATACTGATATTTGATCCAGGAAAAGATGGAACTTTTCATATTTGCATTACATTCATGTTTATTTTAGTAGATAGTAGATTAGTTTATATAGTTTGTATTTGGGAAGTAATTGGTCTACGAGTTGAAGGGCATCGTGTTGCTATATATTTGGCGGGTGTTGGAATTTAAGATGATTCTTTTCATAATTCTGTTTGCATTATTGATATTACTTTTAAATGTTATTTGCAAGTTGAATTTTGGGATTATGATTTGTTTGATGCTACTGACTTAGTCTGTTTCTGTGTAGGAAAAAGTTTGTGGTTCGTTCCTTTTCAAGCGAAGGAGGTCTCGAATTTGAGGACAAATCCTTTTCAAGAAGAGGGGAATGATACAATCCTTACCAGGTTCACGTCAGACAACAACGACTCAATTCGAGTTACGGGAAGTCAACGAATGATTACAAGTAATTGGGTGGAGATTGATTCAAAAATGCTATATTTAGAGTTCAACTCAATTGGCATGAATACAAGGAGAGAATTTGAGCTACGTGGTAAGGCGTTCATCATGGGGATTGATTAACAAAGCTTGGAACGACGTTGTATCAACTTGAGTGGTGGTTAGGTGGGAATCCAAGCCTACGAAGCTTATGAAGATGTCTTAAGTGGACGTTCTGAACCAGAAGACAAAAAGGGAAAGATTCAATTTTCTGGGTCAAGCGCAGACGCGCCGTGTTCCAGGCCAAAAGCAGCGAGGCCGTGCCGTTCTACAAATTTAGATTATTAAGGAGTTCGCCTCGGCGAACTTAACAAACCTAACGAACTCACCTCGGCGAGTTCCTCTCTGGATTTCTCTTCCCTGGAGCTTTCTGAATCCGCCCCAGCGCGTATGTGACGCCCCCAAAATTGGTCCACACGACCAATTCTGAGCCGCCAGATATCACACTATAGAAATCAAATACAAACTTTATTTATACAACTGTTGAACTGTCGTGCAGAGTACGACAACACATAAGCTGTGAGTTTTAATACAAATATATGTAACTCTCATGGTGCCTTGACCACGACACCTTACAATGGTACTTTACATAAAAGTACAGTCAATAACTATTTTAGAAATTAAAATCTTTGGAAAATGCTCAAGAAAACCTTCGTACATGGGAAGCCATGCATCTAAGTTATGATATATATCATATGACTCGAGAATTATCCTTGGTTGACCCAATAGACCCCAAAGAAAAACGAGAAGATTGCTATCATGTTTTTTCCAATGGTAAGTCTTCTCTTGACATATAATTATCTTCATTGTCTCCAATTGAGAATTATATTTCAACCAAACTCTAAGATTATATAGGTAGTGCTCGTAGATATACTCAATAAGTGGATGTGCACAACCCTGTCTTATGATAACATGAAGTCGTCTGTCATTAGACATCTTGTATGATAGTGGCAAAACACTCTTCAAAAGTTGGGTTCACCTCACCCTATTCGGTTCACCAAAATTAACGGTTAAAATGACGCATAAAATACGACACACTTATATAAAATTCTCAATAAAATTATTTTCATACTGTTTTAGGGAAAACCTCAATAGCTATAGACCATCGTTCTATTCCCCTGTTACCCCCGCTCGACCCAGCTACACTCTTATTACCTAAAAGGAATTGTGAAGCAAAAGGGTGAGCACAACTAGCCCATCAAAGAATATCATGACTAAAGATAATTAAATTATTAATAGCCTTCGTCAGTAATAAATCAGAAATTTAGAACATATGGTAAATGATAAAACTTTTCAACCATAGTGGCAGCGGAACGAGCAATCCATTAAAAGAGTCAAATAGACCATAAAGTCTATTATCTTCTCCATATTAAAAGTCCACCAATAATGTTTTATCCTTGTAACATTAATCAACAATTATTGTCCACAATCATGTGAATAACTCATAATCATAATTGTGATTCTAAATTCCTCTTCGCACCCAGGACGAAGATAATTTTCATCACCTGTCTTTACCTGAAACAACAAAGATCATGGTTATACCAAATCACAGTTCATGTTCATAATCATACTAATAAATTCATCTTTACACTACGGACCAAAGATATTCATTAACAGTTCATCTTTGCACTACAGGCTAAGACACACAACTGTATTTTAGAAGAGTCAAGTAGAGCATGATATCTACTATCTTCTACAAATTAAAATTTTATTATTAATATTTTATCGTTGAGACTCAGCTCAATACATCACCGAATTATCCATACACTACGGCCAAGGATATTCGTTAGTATTACATCCATGAATTATTCATGCACTACGGCTAAGGATATTCATTAGTATCACAACCACGAATTATCCATGCACTACGGGCCAATGATATTCGTGTTTTAACCAATGGTCATGATTAAGACTGAGCAAAAAACGGATATAACCGAATTACCGAACCGAACCGAAATAATTTAACCAAAATTTTCTGATAATTCGGTTATTTTTAACAATTCGGTTATACCCGAAATAATTTACGGTGTACGCTTAGTTAATACGGGTTTTAATTTTGGATTATTTGGTCTAACCGAATAACCGAATAAAAAGTTGTACTATCTCAAATTATTTATTTCGTAGCCTTCACTCACTCTGTCACTCACTCCTTATGGCCTCGACAGTACTCAACAATCAATAATAGAAAACCCACACAAGTCTAACAACCCCCACCACTGGTGGCTGAATGCTTGGTGGCAGCAGAAGAAATCCGTGAACTATTGGTGGCCACCAGTCAGCAGTAGAGTACCCCCAAAAACCCCCCATCAAAACCTTCCTCAAACCTTTCTTCATCTTCTTCCTCAAAAAACCCCATCAAAATCCATCGCGATGGGGACCAAATCAGACCACCCAAACGGCGTCGTAAAACTAGATCTACCACCATCATCATCAACCATGACCAGATCTACCACCATCATCATCAACCATGACACCATCCTTCTGAGCAAATGCTGCCAATAGCTAATTGAAATGAAATAGAAGGAAATGCTAGAGAGAGAGAGAGAGAGAGAGAGAATTGGGCATACCTTGGGGAGGACGGTTGGAGATAATGAATGGGACGTTGAAGCAGTGGAAGAAAACTAACCATAATTTCCCTTCTTATTATACTTGCTGGTTTGCTCAGAACTTCTTATACTCTGCACATGTTCGATTATTAACCGAATTACCAAATTATAAATTCGGTAATTCGGTATTCGGTTATTTTTAAAATTCGGTTAGTTTTTCGGATATTGAAATTATGATTATTTCGATATTCGGTTATAATTGAATAGCCTATTCGGTTTGGTTATAACCGAATGATCAGTCCTAGTCATGATTATACCGAATAATTCCTGGTCATAATCATACCAACAACTGTCCATCAATGCACTACTGGCCAATGAGGACTTTTACCACATCATTTGTAACATTTCGGGTCATAATTATACCGAATGATCCCTGGTCATAATCATACCAAACAATAGTACATCTATGCACATAAGCCACAGATGACTTCTATCACAATATAAACATGAGGATGATGACAATGATATAAGCATTAATCAAACGAAATCAAGGATAAATATTAAAGACTTTAAATTTATCCAGAGTTTAAAAATATCTAAATTGTCAACATGATACTGCTTTGTAGAGTAAAATTCAAGAATAATATTCATGTATCAAAAATGATTTGGATAGAAAAGAAATATAGTACCCCGTGAATAGTATCCTATGAATAGTACTTCGAGAATAGTGCTTTGTGAATAGTACCCCGGCATAAAAAGTGTCCCAAATACCTAAGTGAATAATATTCGAGTGAATAGTAATCGGGTGAATAGTAACCCGTGAATAGTAACTCGTGAATAGTACTCCGGCACGAAAAGTGCCCCAAATAACCGAGTGAATAATATTCGAATGAATAGTAACTGGGTGAATAGTAACCCGTAAATAGTAACTCATGAATAGTAACTCGTTAATAGTATTCCGGCATGAGAAGATCAATAATTATTAAGAAAGCTCAGAATAATATTTTCATGAAAATATACTGGATGAAGCGCAAATATCAAGGATATTCTACTAATTTCATGGAGTATAAAAATAATACTTCAACAAAATGAGTGTAGAAGTAGGAATACGAAACGAAATAATATTACTCAAATACTACAGAGTATGGAAGAAAATATTATTTTCTACGAATGCTGAACAAAAATAATATCCCTTACAAATACGAAAGAAATAATACCCCTTACCTCAGAAGAAGACTGGATACTGGAATAGTGAAGTAGCAGACTTCTCTTCTTCTTTATCTCTATAGCTTCTTTGTCTATAGCTTCTCTCTCTATAATTGCTCTTGTGTGTCTTAGTGAATTGGTGAGAATGAAAGAAGAATGAGCTTCTATTTATAGAAAAATATAGTTTCGATAATTGCACGTTTTGGGGCTCGAAATATTATAGTATAACACCTTCATCTTTTCTTTCATTTTTAATTTAGTCATGCAAGTATTGTCAAACTTGCACCACCTCCCCTAATAGTATATCATTTGAATCAATAGTAGAATCATGTGACTCAATAGTTCTATACATGTGAAAAATAATTACAGTATAGTACATTCATGTGACGCCCCCAAAATAGGTATACAACACCCATTCTGAGTCGCCAAATACATGGTACAAAAAGCAAACTACAACTTCAATAATACAATTGTCGTGCAAAATACGACAACACATATTATGAGTTTAATACAAATATTGTCTTCTAGACAATATCCACACTCAAATAAGTCCTCATTACAATTATTCAAACACTATTTTACAAAAATAGTGAGGACTGCTAAAACATCTTTCTAGAACCATCACTCCATACCCCGACTAGATCATGTTATATTCTCACCTCCTGAGAAGAAAAATGGAACAAACAGGAAAAGGGTGAGCTCAACTAGCCTAGTAAAGAATATTTTGACTAAGATAATATATAGCAAATTATCATTAGTATTCAACAGGGAAAAATCTGATAGAATATAATCGACAACAAGTTTTAGATCAACAACTGCAGTGAAAACAACAAACCATTAGAAGAGTCAAGTAGAGAATGAATTCTACTATCTTCTAAGATTTAAAAGTCCATCATCAATATTTTATCCCTGTAACATCAATTAATAATCATCTTTAACCAAATATTCATCTTTGCACTACAGGCCAAAGATATTCATTTGTATCACCAGTCAGTCATGTTCATCTCAACACCTGTTCATCTTTGCACTACAGGCCAAAAATATTCATCCGGTAATCATACATCTTTGCACTACAGGCCAAAGATATTCATCAGGTAATCATACATCTTTACACTATAGGCCAAAGATATTCAGTAATATCATCATTTAGGACTGAGGATGATGAAAAATATCTTAAAGAAAACGAATCCAGTGAGACAGAAGGACAAATAGTAGGGATTCGTATAACAGTTTATTCAATATCAATAATACTTCATAATAATCAATTGTGAAGCAGAATTCAAAAATAAAGATCAAAACATAGATACAATCAAAGATAGTAACCATAATAAATATCTTGGACAAAAAGGAAAAAATTTATTTTTCGATGAATAGTGTCGTATTCGTGAATAGTGCCGTATACGTGAATAGTAACCCCGACACAAAAAGTTCTAAATTTGATAAAAAAACTCATATCAATATTTTAGCATAATGATATTGAAGAAAATAATATCATTTAAGAAGAAAATAATATCCCTTACCTCAAAATAACCGTATTTCTGATTGAATTTCGAATATAGTGCTGACAGAAACTTGCACCGTATAGCAACACTCAAAGTATACTCACAAGAATACGCTCGATAATATAGAGAGAAAAAGAGAAAAATTTATGAATTCTGGTGTGATTTTCAATTCTAACTTAGCCCTCTATTTATAGGAAAATGTTAGCACGCCGAAGCAGACTTGACCTGCAACCTGATGGCTTTACCTGCTACTATTCTCACCCACCACATTTGAATAAAAAATTTAGCACATTTTCACCAACCAAAAGTGGGGCCCACCAATTCTAGAATTTTCCATCAAAATGACAAATTCTGTAACTTCTACAATTTCTGAACCAGTCATCTCGTAAAATTCATAACAAATCATACGTTCATTTTTAATGGTTCAAAATTTGTGGACATATACTCAACTTATATATGAATAACATATCCAAAAATTACCACGATCCAACGGTCGGATTAAAAATTATAACCCCCGCAATATTTCTCAAAAATCTTGATTTGATTTTTAATACTTCCATTCCGATAAAAGTACTGATAAAACACCTCAACATTAACTCCTTCATTTTTAACCACAATAAATATATCCAACATTTATATCCACATAGAATAAATATTTTCTTATCATATGAATCAATAATTAATTATTCACAAATAATATTACAGAATCACATTTATGACAACCAGACCGTTCCCAAGAAAGAGGGGGCTTTCCAATAAGGATTTCTCCTTACTAGCGCACAATTAGATGACCAAACCTCTCCTTAGACAGAACTTTCTAGACATTGCCAATATAGCTATCTAAGAGTATTATTTAAATAATATGAATTATTGATCTGATAATAGAAAATACTGTGCAGTAACAATTATTGAAACAACAATAATATAAAATATCAACGCAGCAATTATTGAATCATTAAAATAAAATATTGAACAGTAACTACTGTAACAATTATTGAGTAGTGCCTTCTTACGTAAGAATGAATAATTGGTGCAATACCGTGTGCTACAGTATTTTAACCACCAGGTATTCCAACAGTATTAACGGTAACAACTACGCTGTTATTTATAAACAACTTATACTTGTCGTTTTCTTCATCCATTCGCTTTTCGTTATGGGGCCCACACAAGGCTGCGCCGTCGTACGAATATTCCCCGACAGCAAGAATATTTCACGACCAAACGAATATTCACCGACCAAAAATGAATATTTTATAACCACTTACTTATTTAAAATATTTGCGCATTTTACCCATAACTAACCACATTAATCAAATCAACCCTTTCTATTTCAAAATAATAAATAGAGAAAATTTAATTTTATTTATTAATAAGTTGGGGTCTTACAACCTCCCCTCCTTATAAAATTTCGTTCTCGAAATTGACGTACGTACCTGGTGTTTCGAAAAGGTGAGGATACCTCGCTTTCATTTCTGATTCCAACTCCCAGGTCATTTCTTCAATAGCATAGTTTCTCCACAAAACCTTAACTTGTGGTATAACCTTCGTGCATAGAACATGCTCTTTCCTATCCAAGATCTTAACAGGTACCTCCTCGTACGTTAAATCTTCGGCTATCTCGTCTGGTTCTAACTCAATTATGTGGTTCGGGTCTTTCACATATTTATGAAGTACAGATATGTAAAAAATATTATGAACACGAGACATGCTTGGAGGTAATGCGAGTCGATATGTCACATTTCCTATTCGGTCAAGAATCTCAAATGGACCAACAAATATTGGATTGAGCTTTCCTCTCTTCCCAAATCTTGTAACTTCTTTCCATGGTGCAACACGTAATAATACATGATCCCCAATACTAAATTCTACATCATTTCGATAAAGATCAGTATAACTCTTTTGTCGATCCTGTGACGTTTGTATACGTTGTCGAATCGTTTGGATCTTATCTGTAGTTATGCGTACCAATTCTGATCCCAACAACGTTGCTTCACCCACCTCATCCCAGCATACTGGAGAACGACACTTTCGTCTATACAAGGCTTCAAATGGAGTCATACCTATACTTGCCTAATAACTGTTGTTGTAGGAGAATTACACCAGTGGCAAGTACTTATCCCAACTTCCTTTAAAATCTAGAACACAGAGTCTTAATAGATCTTCAAGGGTTTGAATAGTCCTCTCTAATTGCCCGTCCGTTTGAGGATGGTATGCTGAACTAAATCGTAAATCCGTGCCTATAGCTTTCTGCAAGCTAACCCAAAATCTTGAAGTGAATCTTGGGTCACGATCCGAAACTATGGATACTGGCATGCCATGCAATCTCACAATCTCATTCACGTACATACGAGCAAGACGTTCAAGGGAATAAGTCTCACGTATAGGCAAGAAATGGGCAGACTTAGTTAATCTATCCACAATAACCCAAATCACATCTATGCCTTGAGATACTTTGGGAAGACTTATAACGAAATCCATAGTAATGTGTTCCCACTTCCATTCCAGAATCTCAAGTGGTTGCAATGGACCCTTTGGCACTTGATGCTCCGCCTTTACACGTTGACAGGTTAACACCTCGAGATAAACTCCGCGATTTCTCTCTTCATATTGTTCTACCAAAATGTATGTCGAATATCATGATACATTTTGGTACTCCCAAGATGGATTGCAAACGGTGTGTTGTGTGCCTCCATCATGATTTTATGCTTCAAGTCAAAATCGTTAGGAACACAAAGTTTGGAGTTGACTCGAAGTATTCCTCCTTCATCGATTCTTGCTTCTGGAATAGCACCTTCTTGCACTTTTTTCTTCATACAGATCAGCTTCATGTCCGTAGCTTGAGCGGCTTTAACTTTATCAATTAAAGTCGGTTCTACTCGTATATTTGATATCATCATGTGGGTACTTGGAGCCTTCATCTCTATCTCCATCATTTGCAAATCATAAAAAATGGGCCTTTGTGTTAACACCATTGCACTCGTACCCGCGTATGATCTTCTACTCAATGCGTCAGCTACTACGTTCACTTTTCCAGGATGATATTGGATGGTATGATCGTAATCTTTCAACAGCTCTAGCTATCGTCGTTGCCGCATGTTGAGTTCCTTTTGGGTGAAGAAATATTTGAGGCTCTTATGATCCGTATAGATCTCCACTTTCTCCCCATACAGGTAGTGTCTCCAAATCTTCAACGCAAAAATGACTGCTACCAACTCCAAATCATGAGTAGGATAATTCCTCTTATATTCTTTGAGTTGTCGCGAGGCATAGGCTATGACTTTCCCATGTTACATGAGAACACATCCAAACCCTTTGCCTGAAGCATCGTTGTAGATAACAAATCCATCCGAACTAGATGGTATTGTCAGAACAGGTACCGAAATGAGTCTCCTCTTGAACTCTTGGAAACTCTTCTCGCATTCCTCACTCTATACGAATTTTGTATCTTTCCGAGTCAGCTGAGTTAACGGAGTAGCGATTCTAGAAAATCCTTCCACGAATCTCCGATAATAACCAGCTAAGCCCAGAAAGCTACGTACTTCGGTTATCGACTTCGGTTGCACCCAACTTTGTATGGCTTCAATTTTCGTCGGGTCGACAGATACTCCATGTTTTGACACCACGTGCCCAAGGAATGCTACTTTCTCAAGCCAGAACTCGCATTTCTTCAGTTTGGCATATAGCTTGTTTTCACGAAGCCTTTGCAATATCAGCTTCAAATGGCGCTCATGATCTTCACGGCTTTTAGAATAGATGAGGATGTCATCAATAAAGACAACAACGGACTGATCTAAATATTCTTTTAACACACGGTTCATCATATCCATGAAGGCAGTAGGAGCATTAGTCAATCCAAAAGACATGACTAAGACTTCATAATGCTCGTACCGAGTTCTGATGGCAGTCTTTGGAATATCCTCAGTTTTAATCTTCAGTTGATGATATCCAGAACGAAGATCGATCTTTGAAAAGAATTGTGCTCCTTACAACTGGTCAAATAGGTCATCAATGCGAGGTAGTGGATACCTATTCTTGATTGTGACATAATTCAATTCTCGCTAGTCGATACAAAGTCGCATACTCCCGTCTTTCTTCTTTACGAATAACACAGGAGCACCCCAAGGAGATATACTAGGACGAATAAAACCTGTGACGCCCCCAGAATAGGTATACAACACCCATTCTGAGTCGCCAAATACATGGTACAGAAAGCAAACTACAACTTCAATAATACAATTGTCGTGCAAAATACGACAACACATACTGTGAGTTTAAATACAAATATTGTCTTCTAGACAATATCCACACTCAAATAAATCCTCATTACAATTATTCAAACACTATTTTACAGAAATAGTGAGGACTGCTAATACATCTTTCTAGAACCATCACTCCATACCCCGACTAGATCCTGCTATGTTCTCACCTCCTGAGAAGAAAAATGGAACAAAAAGGAAAAGGGTGAGCTCAACTAGCCCAGTAAAGAATATTATGACTAAGATAATATACAACAAATTATCGTTAGTCTTCAACAGGGAAAAATCTGATAGAATATAATCGACAACAAGTTTTAGATCAACAACTGCAGCGGAAACAGCAAACCATTAGAAGAGTCAAGTAGAGAAAGAATTCTACTATCTTCTAAGATTTAAAAGTCCATCATCAATATTTTATCCCTGTAACATCAATTAATAATCATCTTTAACCAAATATTCATCTTTGCACTACAGGCCAAAGATATTCATTTGTATCATCAGTCGGTCATGTTCATCTCAACACCTGTTCATCTTTGCACTACAGGCCAAAGATATTCATCAAGTAATTATACATCTTTGCACTACAGGCCAAAGATATTCAGTAATATCATCATTTAGGACTGAGGATGATGAAAAATATCTTAAAGAGAACGAATCCAGTGAGACAGAAGGACAAATAGTAGGGATTCGTATAACAGTTTATCCAAGATCAATAATACTTCATAATAATCAATTGTGAAGCAGAATTCAAAAATAAAGATCAAAACATGGATACAATCAAAGATAGTAACCATAATAGACATCTTGGACAAAAAGGGAAAATTTTATTTTTCGGTGAATAGTGCCGTATTCGTGAATAGTGCCGTATACGTGAATAGTGCCGTATACGTGAATAGTAACCCCCGACACAAAAAGTTCCAAATTTGATAAAAACTCATATCAATATTTCAGCATAATGATATTGAAGAAAATAATATCATTAAGAAGAAAATAATATCCCTTACCTCAAAATATCAGTACTTCTGGTCGGAATACCGGTATAAGGCTGAAAGAAACTTGCTCTGATGAATAGAAACTCTCAAAGTATCTAAATACTCACAAAATACACTCAATAATCTAGAGAGAGAAAGAGAGAAAACTTGTTTCTGGTGTGATTTTCAATTCTAACTTAGCCCTCTATTTATAGGAAAATTTTGGTAGGTTTGACCTGCAACCTGATGGCTTTACCTGCTACTATTCCCACCCACCACATTTGAAATATAATTCAGCACATTTCTTCACCAACCACAAGTGGGGCCCACCAATTCTAGAATTTTCCACCAAAATGATAAACTCCGAAAATTCAACAATTTCTGAACCAGTCATCTTGTAAAATTCATAATAAATCATACGTTCATTTTTAACGGTTCAAAATTTGTGGACATATACTCAACTTATATATGTATAACATATCCAAAAATTACCACGATCCAACGGTCGGATTAAAAATTATAACCCCCGCAAAATATCTCAAAAACCCTGATTTTTAATACCTCCATTCCGACAAAAATACTGATAAAAACCTCAACATTAACTCCTTCATTTTTAACCACAAAAATATATCCCTCATTTATATCCACATAAAATAAATATTTCCTTATCATATGAATCAATAATTAATTATTCACAAATAATATTACAGAATCACATTTATGACAACCAGGCCGTTCCCAGGAAAGAGGGGGCTTTCCAATAAGGATTTCTCCTTACTGGCGCGCAATTAGATGACCAAACCTCTCCTTAGACAGAACTTTCTAGACATTGCCAATAATGTTATCTAATAATATTATTCAAATAATATGAATTATTGATCTGATAAATGAAAATACTGTGCAGCAACAATTATTGAAACAACAATAATATAAAATATCAACGCAGCAATTATTGAATCAATAAAATAAAATATTGAATAATAACTACTGTAACAATTATTGAGTAGTGCCTTCTTACGTAAGAATCAATAATTGGTGCAATACCGTGTGCTACTGTATTTTAACCACCGGGTATTCCAACAGTATTAACGGTAACAACTACGCCGTTATTTATAAACAACTTATACTTGTCGTTTTCTTCATCCAATCGCTTTCCGTTATGGGGCCCACACAAGGCTGCGTCGTCGTACGAATATTCCCCGACAGCAAGAATATTCCACGACCAACCGAATATTCACCGACCAAAAATAAATATTTTATAACCACTTGCTTATTTTGCAAAATTTGCACATTTCACCCATAACCAAAGTATTATATCAAATTAACCCCTTATTATTCACAATAATATTTAGAGAAAATTTGATTTTATTCATTAATAAGTTGGGGTCTTACAACCTCCCCTCCTTATGAAATTTCGTCCTCGAAATTGACGTACGTACCTGATGTTTCAAAAAGGTGAGGATACCTCGCTTTCATTTCTGATTCCAACTCCCAGGTCATTTCTTCAATAGCATGGTTTCTCCACAAAACCTTAACTTGTGGTATAACCTTCGTGCGTAGGACATGCTCTTTCCTATCCAAGATCTTAACAGGTACCTCCTCGTACGTTAAATCTTCAGCTATCTCGTCTGGTTCTAACTCAATAATGTGGTTCGGGTCTTTAACATATTTACGAAGCATAGATATGTGAAAAACATTATGAACACGAGACATGCTTGGAGGTAATGCGAGTCTATATGCCACATTTCCTATTCGCTCAAGAATCTCAAATGGACCAACAAATCTTGGATTGAGCTTTCCTCTCTTCCCAAATCTTGTAACTCCCTTCCATGGTGCAACACGTAACAATACATGATCCCCAATATTAAATTCCACGTCCTTCCGATGAAGATCCGCATAACTCTTTTGTCGATCCTGTGCCGTTTGTATACGTTGTCGAATCGTTTGGATCTTCTCTGTAGTAATGCGTACCAATTCTGGTCCCAACAATGTTGCTTCACCCACCTCGTCCCAGCATACTGGAGAACGACATTTTCTTCCATACAACGCCTCAAATGGAGCCATACCTATGCTCGCCTGATAACTGTTGTTGTAGGAGAATTCCACCAATGGTAGGTACTTATCCCAACTCCCTTTGAGATCTAAGACACAAAGTCTTAATAGATCTTCAAGAGTTTGAATAGTCCTCTCTGATTGTCCGTCCGTTTGAGGATGGTATGCTGAACTGAATCGTAAATCCGTGCCCATAGCTTTCTGCAAGCTAACCCAAAATCGTGAAGTGAATCTTGGGTCACGATCCGAAACTATGGATACTGGCATGCCATGCAATCTCACAATCTCGTTCACGTACATACTAGCAAGACGTTCAAGGGAATAAGTCTCACGTATCGGCAAGAAATGAGCGGACTTGGTTAATCTATCAACAATAACCCAAATCGCATCTATGCCTTGAGAAACCTTGGGAAGACCCGTAACAAAATCCATAGTAATGTGTTCCCACTTCCATTTCGGAATCTCAAGTGGTTGCAATGGACCCTTTGGCACTTGATGCTCCGCTTTACACGTTGACAAGTTAAACACCTCGAGATAAACTCCGCGATCTCTCTTTTCATATTGCTCCACCAAAATGTATGTCGAAGATCGTGATACATTTTGGTACTCCCAGGATGGATTGCAAACGGTGTGTTGTGTGCCTCCATCATTATTCTATGCTTCAAGTCAAAATCGTTAGGAACACAAAGTCTGGAGTTGACTCGAAGTATTCCTTCTTCATCGATTCTTGCTTCTGGAATAGCACCTTCTTGCACTTTCTTCTTCATACGCATCAGCTCTATGTCCGTAGCTTGAGCAGCTTTAACTTTATCGATTAAAGTCGGTTCTACTCGTATATTTGATATCATCATGTGGGTACTTGGAGCCTTCATCTCTATCTCCATCCTTTGCAAGTCATACAAAATGGGCCTTTGTGTTAACAACATTGCACTCGTACCCGCATATGATCTTCTACTCAATGCGTCAGCTACTACGTTTGCTTTTCCAGGATGATATTGGATGGTATGATCGTAATCTTTCAACAGCTCAAGCCAACGTCGTTGCCGCATGTTGAGTTCCTTTTGGGTGAAGAAATATTTGAGGCTTTTATGATCTGTATAGATCTCCACTTTCTCCCCATACAGGTAGTGTCTCCAGATCTTCAACGCAAAAACGACTGCTGCCAACTCCAAATCATGAGTAGGATAATTCCTCTCATATTCTTTGAGTTGTCGTGAGGCATAGGCTATGACTTTCCCATGTTGCATGAGAACACATCCTAACCCTTTGCCTGAAGCATCGCTGTAGATAACAAATCCATCCGAACCAGATGGTATTGTCAAAACAGGTGCCGAAATGAGTCTCCTCTTGAGTTCTTGGAAACTCTTCTCGCATTCCTCACTCCATACGAATTTTGTATCTTTCCGAGTCAGCTGAGTTAACGGAGTAGCGATTCGAGAAAATCCTTCCACAAATCTCCGATAATAACCAGCTAAGCCCAGAAAGCTACGTACTTCGGTTACCGACTTCGGTTGCTCCCAACTTTGTATGGCTTCAATCTTCGCCGGGTCGACAGATACTCCATGTTTTGACACCACGTGCCCAAGGAATGCTACTTCCTCAAGCCAGAACTCGCATTTCTTCAGTTTGGCATATAGCTTGTTTTCACGAAGCCTTTGCAGTACCAGCTTCAAATGGCGCTCATGATCTTCACGGCTTTTGGAATAGATGAGGATGTCATCAATAAAGACAACAACGAACTGATCCAAATATTCTTTGAATACACGGTTCATCATATCCATGAAGGCAGCAGGAGCATTAGTCAATCCAAAAGACATTACTAAGAATTCATAATGCCCGTACCGAGTTCTGAAGGCAGTCTTTGGAATATCCTCAGTTTTAATCTTCAGCTGATGATATCCAGAACGAAGATCGATCTTTGAAAAGAATTGTGCTCCTTGCAACTGGTCAAACAGGTCATCAATGCGAGGTAGCGGATACCTATTCTTGATGGTGACATGGTTCAATTCTCGATAGTCAATACAAAGTCGCATACTCCCGTCTTTCTTCTTTACGAATAAAACAGGAGCACCCCAAGGAGACGTACTAGGACGAATAAAACCGATGTCCAACAACTCCTGTAGTTGGACTTTTAACTCCTGAAGTTCAATAGGAGCCATTCGATATGGGGTTTTAGAAATGGGCTTTGTACCGGGTTCAAGGTCAATAAAGAATTCAATTTCTCGTTCCGGGGGTAGACCGGGAAGTTCTTCAGGAAATACATCGGAAAATTCTCTAACAATAGAAATATTATTCAAATCTGACTTGTCTTTGTTCAAATCCATAACATGGGCTAAGAAAGCTTGACATCCGTTTTTCAATAAACGAATAGCTTTGTGGCTTGATATGACAGTGACTGATTTTAGTGGTTTAGTAGTTTGAATTCGTATGACAGGTTGGTTAGGAATATGAAAACTAACAACCTTACGAAAACAATCAATTTTAGCATGATGAGTGGTTAACCAATCAATTCCTAAAATCACATCAAAAGCAAGTATCTTTAAAGAGATAAGATCAACAGGTAATGTGATAGTGCCAACTTGGATCATGCAAGATTTATAAACTGTAGATGTAACGAAGGTTTCACCCAACGGAGTTTCAACAGATAAGTTAAAGTCCAATTTCTCCGGAGTCAAGTTTAAACGTTGAGCACAAGCAGGAGAGATAAAAGAATGGGTAGAACCGGTATCTAGTAAAGTATAAACTTCGCAAGAATTCAAGATTAGCTTACCCGTGATCACCTCGTTCGGGTTTCTCGCGTTTTGGCCAGTAACGACAAACGCCCTTCCAGGAACCGCTGATTTCGACTTATCCGGGACAGCTTTTGGAGTCACCATCCCCGCTGAACTTGGTTTTGCTACAGAACACTCTCGAGCTATATGACCTTCCTTTCCACAGTTATAACATACCTTGGATTGTTGTGGGCAGTTTGGGCTGATATGTCCCTCTTTCCCACATTTGTAACATACGACCGGTGGTCGTTCTCCTCCCCTAGAAACAGTTGATGTTTGTGCTGACGTCTTCACGTTATCATTGTTGTACCTTCTCTTCTTGAAATCTCCTCCCGACTCGCTCCTTCTATTATCACGACCACGATTACCACCAGAGTGGTTACCGCTTTTGTCCGAATGTTTTCCTCCCTGCTGGTTTTCATTGCTTCGATGACTGCCGCCACCGGTATGACCCTGGTTGTGGTCCCTCGGTTGCACATACTCATTATCTCGCTCTAATAATTGAGCCCTGTTTACAACATCTGAATATAAAGAAAATTTATGAGAGATAAGATATTGCCGAATCTCGGGTTTTAGACCTCTCAGAAACATCCTTGTCATTCGTTCCTCATTTTCGACCAAATGAGGTGCAAACCTGGATAACTCTGCAAACTTCGCCTCGTACTGGGACACCGTCATGTTGTTTTGTTCCAGTCTAATAAACTCAACCTCCTTCATATGACGAATACTTTCAGGAAAGTACTTGTCATTGAACAGTTTTTGAAATGTTTCCCAGGACATGTTGAGTGCGTCAGGCTGGGTACGCTTCACAGACTCCCACCAGTAGTCTGCCTCACCGCGGAACATAAATGTGGCGAATGGAACCTTCTGTTCCTCCGTGCATCCCAAGACATCAAATATCTTGGTAATTTGCTTGACCCACGTTTCCGCCATGATCGGATCCGGCTTTCCCTTAAATTCTGGTGGTCCCAATTCTTTGAACTGCTTAGCTGTGACAAACCGCGCGTTGTTATCATTTCCACCCGTATTCTGCACACGAGTCTCCCTCGTCTGATTTTGCATGAACTGCAAAAAGCTCCTAAACATTCCATCATTCATCGTTTGCTCGGTAACGTTGTTTACAGGAGGAATATTGCCTTCCTGTTGCACGTTCCCCTGGGTAGTGATCAAAGGTGTCTCCACGGTCTGATTTACTCCATTATTAACGTTCTCAGCTGCCATTCTTAAATACTGCCATAAAACAAGGGTTAATAGTCATGTCATATATTATCCCTATACTCTGACCGACCAAATAAACACCAAATAAACTTAGTCAGGTCATACTAGCGAAGGAATTCCCCGTCTCTCCCCTCCTAGTTCTTGTCTCACATCTCAGCCAGGGATCATATCCCTAAGCTCTGATACCAACTGTGACGCCCCCAGAATAGGTATACAACACCCATTCTGAGTCGCCAAATACATGGTACAGAAAGCAAACTACAACTTCAATAATACAATTGTCGTGCAAAATACGACAACACATACTGTGAGTTTAAATACAAATATTGTCTTCTAGACAATATCCACACTCAAATAAATCCTCATTACAATTATTCAAACACTATTTTACAGAAATAGTGAGGACTGCTAATACATCTTTCTAGAACCATCACTCCATACCCCGACTAGATCCTGCTATGTTCTCACCTCCTGAGAAGAAAAATGGAACAAAAAGGAAAAGGGTGAGCTCAACTAGCCCAGTAAAGAATATTATGACTAAGATAATATACAACAAATTATCGTTAGTCTTCAACAGGGAAAAATCTGATAGAATATAATCGACAACAAGTTTTAGATCAACAACTGCAGCGGAAACAGCAAACCATTAGAAGAGTCAAGTAGAGAAAGAATTCTACTATCTTCTAAGATTTAAAAGTCCATCATCAATATTTTATCCCTGTAACATCAATTAATAATCATCTTTAACCAAATATTCATCTTTGCACTACAGGCCAAAGATATTCATTTGTATCATCAGTCGGTCATGTTCATCTCAACACCTGTTCATCTTTGCACTACAGGCCAAAGATATTCATCAAGTAATTATACATCTTTGCACTACAGGCCAAAGATATTCAGTAATATCATCATTTAGGACTGAGGATGATGAAAAATATCTTAAAGAGAACGAATCCAATGAGACAGAAGGACAAATAGTAGGGATTCGTATAACAGTTTATCCAAGATCAATAATACTTCATAATAATCAATTGTGAAGCAGAATTCAAAAATAAAGATCAAAACATGGATACAATCAAAGATAGTAACCATAATAGACATCTTGGACAAAAAGGGAAAATTTTATTTTTCGGTGAATAGTGCCGTATTCGTGAATAGTGCCGTATACGTGAATAGTGCCGTATACGTGAATAGTAACCCCCGACACAAAAAGTTCCAAATTTGATAAAAACTCATATCAATATTTCAGCATAATGATATTGAAGAAAATAATATCATTAAGAAGAAAATAATATCCCTTACCTCAAAATATCAGTACTTCTGGTCGGAATACCGGTATAAGGCTGAAAGAAACTTGCTCTGATGAATAGAAACTCTCAAAGTATCTAAATACTCACAAAATACACTCAATAATCTAGAGAGAGAAAGAGAGAAAACTTGTTTCTGGTGTGATTTTCAATTCTAACTTAGCCCTCTATTTATAGGAAAATTTTGGTAGGTTTGACCTGCAACCTGATGGCTTTACCTGCTACTATTCCCACCCACCACATTTGAAATATAATTCAGCACATTTCTTCACCAACCACAAGTGGGGCCCACCAATTCTAGAATTTTCCACCAAAATGATAAACTCCGAAAATTCAACAATTTCTGAACCAGTCATCTTGTAAAATTCATAATAAATCATACGTTCATTTTTAACGGTTCAAAATTTGTGGACATATACTCAACTTATATATGTATAACATATCCAAAAATTACCACGATCCAACGGTCGGATTAAAAATTATAACCCCCGCAAAATATCTCAAAAACCCTGATTTTTAATACCTCCATTCCGACAAAAATACTGATAAAAACCTCAACATTAACTCCTTCATTTTTAACCACAAAAATATATCCCTCATTTATATCCACATAAAATAAATATTTCCTTATCATATGAATCAATAATTAATTATTCACAAATAATATTACAGAATCACATTTATGACAACCAGGCCGTTCCCAGGAAAGAGGGGGCTTTCCAATAAGGATTTCTCCTTACTGGCGCGCAATTAGATGACCAAACCTCTCCTTAGACAGAACTTTCTAGACATTGCCAATAATGTTATCTAATAATATTATTCAAATAATATGAATTATTGATCTGATAAATGAAAATACTGTGCAGCAACAATTATTGAAACAACAATAATATAAAATATCAACGCAGCAATTATTGAATCAATAAAATAAAATATTGAATAATAACTACTGTAACAATTATTGAGTAGTGCCTTCTTACGTAAGAATCAATAATTGGTGCAATACCGTGTGCTACTGTATTTTAACCACCGGGTATTCCAACAGTATTAACGGTAACAACTACGCCGTTATTTATAAACAACTTATACTTGTCGTTTTCTTCATCCAATCGCTTTCCGTTATGGGGCCCACACAAGGCTGCGTCGTCGTACGAATATTCCCCGACAGCAAGAATATTCCACGACCAACCGAATATTCACCGACCAAAAATAAATATTTTATAACCACTTGCTTATTTTGCAAAATTTGCACATTTCACCCATAACCAAAGTATTATATCAAATTAACCCCTTATTATTCACAATAATATTTAGAGAAAATTTGATTTTATTCATTAATAAGTTGGGGTCTTAA